>JAKSZP010001398.1:0-222349 GCA_022478985.1 Massospora cicadina
TGAAGATAGAACGTGAAGTGGATCATGTTCAGTGGCGTTCACCCAGATCAGAAGTGGAGTCCTTGTGAAGCAAATTGAAGATACTCAAGTTTAAAGAAAAGGACTTGCATCCTAGATATGGAACTATCTAGTGCTGCAAGGAAACCTGTTCCACCCAACGTCTACTTAAGATGAAGTATATCAGCAGGGCCAACTCAGGTTGAATTTTGTCTGCTGGAAATAGTACTAAGGAAAAGCAGGATCAACTCAGGTTGAAATTAGGTCCGCTTTAAATAGTCCTGAAGAGTGAGTGTTTAGATAAGGCTTTGGATGAAATAGGAAGCAATCAATCAGGAGAATTGTATTGCTATACAAATGAAGATATAGGCAAAATAGGAAAAGTTTGATCCAAGATAGTGGAGAAAATCTTTTGACTCAATAACACTCAACCAATGATCAGAAGTTACTGGAGACGAGTTCATCAATTCAGGAGAAATTGCATGATGTTAATGAGGCCAGAACGACTTGTGTAATCAAAGATGGCAATAAATGCCAACATTTGTTTTCAGGAGAAAAACAATTTGAACAATTGGAAGGAACTGTTGGCTAATGAGACACGAGGATCCAAAGCATCAGTTGCCAAAATAAGAGATGAGATTAGGACTATTGGACAAATAACCAGTTGGGATTAAAAGCCTAATATTCAAAAATATTGCCAAAGTCAGCAAGTGTAGCCTATATGTGAAAAGACAGCACTGCTGGTTGTATAGTGAAGAGGGTCAATACTAATCAGAAGTATTGAGCCTAAGAGAAATTAGTTGCAATGTTCCCAGCGGACCTCTAAACCATTAAATGGTTATTTACTAAGATTTTTGTCAAGTCCCAGAAGAGGACCATTGAACCAAATGGTTGGTTAGATCTTAAGAGGATAAGATTTTAAACCATGATAACTGGTAGGTCAGAGTTACCTAGGACCCAGTTTGGTTGAAGGGGAAAGAAGGACCTCTGAGCCTTTTTGTAGGTTGCAAGTCCCATTGCAAAAGAAGAATACAAAAATATATATAAAATATATAAAGGATATAAAAGATATAAAAGATAAAAGATGTTAATTTTTATGGTCTATGAATTTTGGACCTAAGAAGCGATGAGAATTGCTGGCAGAAATCCTAGAGACCAGGGAATTCCACTGAGGATCAAGAATGAGAAGACCATACTGCCAGGATTGCAGATGGTAGTTAACACGGGGTTGCCATTGCAGATACCTGAGCTTTTGTATGAGGAGGTTGGAAGCCTCTGGAAGAAGTCCAGAGTGGAGCCTTGGGTGGCTCCTGGGATAATAATGTGGGCCATGGAGATATTCAAGTTCTCCTGGCGAATTTAAATGAAAAACTGATGAATATTAGAAGATTCAGATCATTGCATTTGTTCATCTGATCCTGACAGCCAAATTGAGGAGATTCTACAATTTTAGGACCCCCAATGAGATGGGATTACTGGCCGGGGTAACCAAGGATATCAACCTATTGGCTGATCAAGAGCAACTTGCTGACCTGTCAGAAAGCCAGCAAGAGGAGGTGCTCAAATTATTTGAAAAGTATCGGGAAGCATTTGCTCATGGATGACCATAATTTTGGGATGCATGAGTGATGTGGTCCATAAGGTCAATACTGGGGAAAATTTGCGATCAGGATGAGACCAATTTGATGGTCTAAGGCGGCTGAAGCGGTAGTGGAAGAGGAAAACAGCAAACTAGTGAAGCATGGGCTACTAATTCTATTGTTGAGTCCCTGGGCAAGTACAATTCTTATTGTGAAGAAAAAGGATGTCTCCAATTGGGTGGTGATCAACTACTGAAAGCTGAATAAGATTAAAAAAAGGATTCATATCCCTACCAAGAATTGATGATGCGCTAGATCTATTGGGAGAAGTGAATTATCTCTCCACGATGGATCTGATCTCAGGATATTGGCAAATTGATTTGCCAAGAGAAGACTAAGAAAAATGTGCGATTATTACCATGCAGGGGCTATAATAACTGATGAGAATGCCCCAGGGTCTATGTAATGCGCCTGCAACGTTCCAGAGGGCCATGGACGCTATATTGAGCACTTGAAGTTGTCGTGCGTCCTGGTGTACTTAAAAGATATCAATGTGTTCAGTAGGACGTCTACTGATCACCTACACCACATGGAAGAAGTATTCAAGTGATTGTCCGCGGCTAACCTGAAGATTAAGCTGAGGAAGTATCACTTCAAGAAAGAGTTGGAATATCTGGGATTCGTGATCAACTCTAGTGGATTGCAGCCGCAAGCCCAAAAATTGAAGTCATAGAATGGATGGCTGTGATGAAGAGTGTCTGAGATATCCAAGTGTTTCATGTTATGGTTGGATACTACAGAAAATTTATTTGGGACTTTGCCCATATCGCTGAACCTTTATTTCATCTGTTGAAGGATCCAAAAAAGATTAATATGGAATGAAGAAGTGCAGAAATCCTTCAATGAGCTATGCTGGTACCTAATAAATTCTCCAAATTAAAATATATAAATTTGGTCGAGAATTTATTATACAAAATGATACTTCATTAATGGCAATTAGCACCATATTAAGCCAAGTAAATGAACTTGGGGACGAACATCTGGTGGCATATGTGAGCCAGACACTCTCAGCCGCTGAGAGGAACTACACTGTAACTGATGTATATGCCTTGTGGTCATTTAAGCCTGTAAGCAGTTTTGGGTGTATATTGACAGAAAGGACTTCAAAGTGGTTATGGACCACTCCTTGTTGCATTGGTTCCATAATTTGAGAGAACCAGAAGGACGACTATCCTGATGGGCACTTAAGCTACAGTCTTACAGTTATGAGATTGTCCACTGAGCGTGGGCTTCTCACCAGAATGCGGATGGCTTATCATGGTTACCAATGGTCCAGATGGTATACCAGCAGGTGAATGAGTTATTTCAGAGAATGGTAAACGGAGAAATTGGGAACAAGCCCCAAGAAATCCAAGGTGCACTTCAAAAGCGGTGGAAAACATTAAGACCATGGATAGAAAGGTTTTTAAGACAATTAATGGGAAGTGGTTAATCTTCCCAAAGCTGTCAGAAAGAGCATCTATTATTAAAGCCACTCATAAGGTTGTTGGGCATGGAGGCCTGAGAAAAACAACTGACCATATTCGCCAGTACTACTACTGGGAGTCAATCAACTACGACGTCGTGGCTTTCTAGCTTGCTTTGTGGAGTGCCAGCTGCACAAGCCACATAAGAATACAACTTGCTACTGACTGGTCCGCCCTGATTTTCTGGCAAATAGTGTCTATCGATGTGATAGGACCTCTGATGATGAGCACAGGGGGAGTCAAGTACATAATAGTTGCAATTTATCATTTGATGAGATAGGTTGAGACGAAGGCCCTGGTGAAAGTAGATGCTACCAGCACCGCGAAGTTCATCCTGGATCAAGTAGTATCTTGATATGGATGACCGCAGGTCCTGCTTAGTGATAATGGGACAAACTTCAAATCTCATGTGATCCCACACTGAATGAGATATTGAAGATAAGGAGTTGTGTCTAAACCCTACTGGCTGGAGACAAATAGACTGGTATAATGAGTGAATGGAATGCTGTCCATGGTGATGAGGAAGCTGGTCGCAGAAAGAACTTCTGCATGGGGAACGTACCTGAGTTCAGTGACGTTTGCCTACAATATCAGTCATCATACGGTGACAGGAAAAATCCCATTTGAGTTGTTATACAGGAGGACTGCCGCACTGCCACCAATTTTATACTGGGTGGTGGAACCAACATGAGGGATGAGTGCTGAACAATACTTGAACTGACTGACTAATATCATGAATGATATGCAATTGCAAGCATTCAATACTATGTTGAAGAGGAGAATAAAAGCAAGTTTGTTGGACATAAGAACCAACTGGCCTTATCAGAATATCGAATAGGCAAAAGAGTAGCCTATTGCAACATGCATGGTTTTGGAAGAAGTACAAATTAGATGCATTGTGGTTGGGTCCATTTGAAGTTATCGCCAAGATGGTGACTGATGCTTAATCCATCAATAACCTCTTGGATGGAAGTGTTGTGAATCAAGTCCATGCTAAGTAATTGAAGTGATGTATCAAAATGAAAAAAATAAAAAGAGTTTCTCAAAGAACTGATGAACCATTAAGTTGGTAATGTCCTGATTATTAGGTCAAGTCCAAAAAAGGACCTCTATACCAATCTAGATGGTTAAGTCCAAAAAAAGGACCTCTGAACCATAGAAAACTGGTAGGTATAAGAACACATAGGATCCAGTTTGGGGAAAAAAATAATAAAAAAGATGGACTGCTGAACTGAAACAAGGTCAAGTCCAATGAAAGAAAGAAGAATAAAAATACAAGATTGATAAAAGATATTGGATATATATATATATATTAAAAACCGCACAGAAAAAACCAATAATTTTTATAATTTTTATTTTTATTGATTGTCCTCGATATGGGGATGATTCCACCTATGTCACCTCTTAGGGGAGGGAGGATCAATCGCAGTAGTAATGAATAGCCCATTTAAATTAATGTGAGATTGGATGCTAGCCAGGGCTAGACCTACACAAAACCACATTCTTTGAGCGGATGCAGAGCCCTGTAAGAAAGCGACTAGGGGAAGGGAAATTGAAATGTCAGAATAAGCCAATTGTGAAACCCCAGAGCGGGGAGGAAAGCAACAGTATAAGAAGAGGCAGGTGACAAATAACTCTGAGTAATCATGATATGGTACTGGAGCCAGAAGATCAGTCTTGAGCGCCTGATGACGGGCTTTGTCAAGAATACTGGACATATGGGCTGGCAGTGAACAAGGGATGCTAGATGGGGGTTGCCAAATCATGCCCTTAATAAAGCCATCAGCGGAAGATACTGATGGGAAGCTCTGAAAACTAAATAAACATGCAGGGAGCGAATATCATCCTTCAGTGATGACTACAAGCTTCTCAGAAGCTGAAACTGAAGGAGTGGTGAAACCAGGGAGAGGCTGGAAGCTTCGTGGCCCAACTTCAAAGAACTTGGCCAGCAAAGCGAAGAGCATAAGTGGCGGTATCTCTATCTAAGATGTTCTCAAGATCAGAGGAATTCAGCGCTAGGGGATAAAGCCTTGGTGACTTGGGCCAGAGTTCAGCATAGGGGAGCTCAAAATGAATACTGTTACCAATGGTGAGCTCAGTAGCCAGGACAGCGGGTTTGTAGTATTGTATAAGTCAGAAGAGCAACTCAGGAAGCAGGTCCAACCTGGCAGGAAAAGAGCTATCAAGAGCAAAAGGCATAATCTCCAGAGCATCTGCAATGATGCTTGGCGCATTTGCAAAAGGAGCTGAATCCAGGAGAGTTTAAAAATCTAACTCTGGAATTGATGGCAGAGGAATAATTTGGTGAGAGTTGTTCAAAACGATTGCAAGCCTTGTTTTGGAGGGATTGGTTAACTTTTCCAGTAATTTGTAAGAAGGACTAGCCGCTGGTGCCTTACTAAGCATATGAGTCCTGGCTGACCATAGAAGAGGTTCTGTCATGCATCCCAACTCATTTGCTGGAAAAGATGAAGATCTTGATCAGACAAACTATTTAGAAGCTGCTGGTATCATGACTCATAATTTGATATATGAGCTAGATGAGAGGGGGATGTCAGAATTATATGGAAGTCGACATTATGCACTCTACAATCCATTTTGCAATTTTAGAGAAATTAATCTCAAAAAGTAATGAGATAAGCTCTCCAAGAGAAGAATTAGGAATGACTTGAGCCAAGAGTTTATGAGAGAAATAACAAGGGCAATTAAAAATAGGTATTTTTAATTGAGCCATGAAATGAACATTGATGGCAAGAGTTTTCTGTCTAGGACAAGGAGAAAATCAGGAAATTGAGGATGCCAGACCAAGAATCCTGATTATGACAGCAGATCATATGCCCTGATGGGGGAAAACTGGATCTCAGGACTGATATTTTCATGAGTAAATCGATCAGCCTGGCATGACAGTAGATCGTGGGGACCATGCTCTGAGTAGGCAGTAGTAAGGAGAAAGAGGAAGAGCGCTGCATGATGAAGGTTGTTCCATGCAGCGTTGAGTATTGATGATCATACTCCACTTGAACCAATGAAGTATTCAACCAAATGTCTGAAGCAGTGTTTTCATGCCCTGGTCTTTTTCTCACTGGAAATCTAGGCAAGAGGGGGTGTGTTGGGCTTTTTGCCCATATTCCCATCCTGCTAATTACCAGGAATCGCTAGGGGATAATTCCCTTAAGGCGAAGTGAATTGGGAATTGGTTGGCCCAAATTTCAGAGTAACTACGTTCAGGGAATTTTGAGATATTCTCCTGGTTATATCCAAAGGGGATTGATCCTAACAAATGCTTAAGATCTTGTCAGGCGGAGTTACCAACAGATATGGGGCATATAATAGTGATTAACTACTAGGTTTACTGATTGGGATTGGTCAGGTTTCATCACAGACTGATTGGGAATGAATAGCAAGTTGTGAGGCAAGTGATGCCACCTGCAACTAGTGAATTGATCAGAAGGTGCTTGACCTGCCTTAATGGGTAATAAGTCCCTTTAACTAAGCAGTGTCACTAGCCAAATATGGTTGGTTCTCTTGGATCAAGAGTAAAATGCTAGGGACATGTTTTCCGACTCTTTCCATTTAGGTCTTGAGGATGCCAAATGACGGAATTTTAGCCAGGATGGGGAAGACCATCGCTGCTGAGACAAGGATGGGTGATTCAATGGCAAAGGCTGCCATTTCATCAAAGAGTTGTCAACTAAGGGTTAAATGACTGAATCTTCACTATAGATTCCCTAGAATTAACTCCTAATAAAAAACCCAGAGTTTAGAACAGAGCTATATAGTTCTATAGTTTTCATCCGGTATATAGTTTATATAGTAAACTATCATCAGCTTTCAATTGTTCTATTCTTCTCAAGGATATTATTGCAGTGTGTGATAATTGGAAGACTCTTAGGGAAGAGAGTAAAGAGCTTTATTGGGGATCTAGAGAAGAAGGAAAAACAATTAGGGATTACTGCCAACTGTGTGTTGTACTGAAGAGACTGTCATCAGGGAATCTCAGAGAAGATTGGGTTGGACAGAATGAGGGAACAAATCCCTAGATCTCGACCTTTAAGTATTTCAATAGGTAATACTGGCTAAGCGTTGGGCTGAAATATAATTAATCACACTCAACTATGGATAATAGTCATCATACTATTATCAACTGATAGTCTAATATAATATACAACGCGGACAAAGTGCACAAGAAAGTGAACCTGTGCAGTAAAAAGTTTGTTGGGGTTATTGCTGATAACAACTCAAACTAATAAATTTTTACACACTCACATCAGATCAAACAACTGTGGTAATGATTTAATCAAATTTATTTTATATTATATTATATTGCACTGATCAGAAATTACCAACTAGACTAATATCAACTTAGATTCTTTAAAACTTTATATATTGAAATTTTAGAGTCAGGTTTATTCTAGCCTTAACTGTGATAATAAATAATGGTAACAAAATAAATTAGTACTTTAAGTTCTGATATATATTTGAAATATATGACAAATGAATGTGCCTTTTTTGAAAATGGAAACTTAGACTAGTTCTAAGTAAACAACATATAAAATAGCATAAAACATGATTAACATGAATAAGTAATAGAAGCATGGCCCTATATTTTATAAGATAACCTTATGAAGAAAGAAATAAATGAAGAAATTTAACTCACATATATAGGCATAAGGTTTATTCAGTGATAAAATTATAGTATAGACATATGTCTAAGATAGCCAAAAGATGGCTTTTTATCCTTTTATAAAATTATAGAATTATTTATTCAATTTTTATTAAGTTTTAGTTGATGGTTCTAATTTAGGACTTGACAGGTAATATTGAGAATAACTCGTTTATATAAACTTATGCCATTCCTTTGCAGATAGTCTAGTCAATATATAATCAACTATGGCTGATTATCTTGCAGTACGCTCAATTTTAAAGCTCACAAGATATTTATTTAGTACATATGAAATTTTCTGTCTTTGGTAAGATTTCTTTGCAAAATCATGACTTCTTCCTTAGGCTTTAAACACAAGTTAGATAAGCCTTCTCTGGAAATCTTGTATCATGGAGAACACTTCTAAAAATAATTTTGAAATTTTACTGATATTTGGAACAAAGGAAAATTTTCTTATTGTCTAGACGATGGCATTTTATACTCTATAGATATCTCATAGCCATACTCATATATCAAAGATGACGTTATTAATACAATGCCAATCCTCTGAAGGTCATGGCCATAGTAGTGTATATATTCCCCTATGAAAAGCCCCTGGTTGAAGCCATCAAGATAGATAGAGCTATACCATTTTCTGTCAAAAAGGGGTATCAATCTAAGAGCTCTAGAAAATTGAAGGTTTTGACCATACCCTCAATAAGTGATGAGTTGCCGCCATTCCCCATGTTGAGCCCTTTACAATTGCAAAACTTTAACTAACCCAAACCATAGGTTATAACTAAAACTTTTATATAAATTTAGATTTTTTAAGAGATCAGTAGTAAATTATGAGGCATACTAATTTTATGAAATTATAATGAGTGCCTTAAGGTGAACAAATTCTTCATCAGAGGTCAAATGGAAAGCTAACATGAACAAATTGGTTGCCCAACGACATCTTTAACTAAAAAAATTTACACCTGAACCCACCTCAGGTGTGAACGTGAAGATATTTTTTCATATTATAAAAGGAGCCTAAAAATGAGGTACCAAGCGATCAACATTTTTATACTATTATTAGAGTTAAGATAATCATCAAAGCTTTGAGGGAAGCTTTGGATGATACTGTAAGTAGATGGAAGGTGCTTTCAATTTAGTAATTTATACATAATTTCCAAGTCCCTTTCTTAAAATGTTAGTATAAATATCAGAGCCCTGCCAGTAGTAGGGTGCTTGTTTTTGATATTGATTTAGATAGAAAATTAATATTGAAATTATAAAATTTCCATTTAAATTTTTATAAACAGTTCTGCCTTCAGAAGCAAAAACTCTTAGGCTTATGAAGGGACCACACTCATTTTTCTCAGTAGGTAAATTGGTAATTTCTTTGCTTGTTACAATAAATGATACCATCAGTGAAGGCATTAAAGGTTTCTAAAAGGAAATTTTATTTTTAAAAGCGCCTTTATATAAACAATTCTCTTCTTGTCAAATCTCAATTTAAATGTCTATGGTCTGAGCATCACCAGATGCAATTATTATAATTTAATAAATATTTACCATCTGCTTCCACCCCTAGTGCAGGTTTTGAGTTCGAAACCTGCACTGGCTACAAAACATTTTAACATCGATGAATCCCCCCTTGGGTTGGGACCATCTAGTACTAAAAAAAATATTTACCATTGGACATGGAGGCTGAGAGATATTTAGGATAAGACATTCCTAGCATTGTATCATCAAGCGCTACTCATCCACAATGCCATCATGGTTCCAATTATCAGTATTGCAATGTGTACAATTCATATTCCTTAATACATTTGACACCTTTTAACAAAAACACCATTACTTTTATATAGTAAGCGTGAGCTCAGTTGCTTCTAGCCTTAAGTTTAATTTTTGTGCTAGAATCGTGTTTTTGACCAATACTTACCATACCTGCTGCCTAGCAATTCATATTCCTGCATAATCAGAAGAGCGGTGCCATGTGGACTTTAGATTCTATCATGAGTACTCAAGTTTCCTTTGCACTTCGTTTCTCTGACTTCCTAAGCCAAATTACCCTGATTTTGGATGAACAAAAAAAAATTCAGCTTGTTTATAGCACAATACTATTAAGATAAGGAGGATTTTAGGTGCAATAATTTCACTAAGTCAATATTTTTTAACCAAAAAATAAACTCAAACATGTGTTGTGTCATTACTAAGACGTGTACAACCTTGAGGTATTGTATATAAAAATTATTAAAGACTTATTCAAAGTTTGCACATAGTAGGCCTCTCAATAACACTAATGTGCACCCATTCATGATGACAATGTATAAGTTTATTTGTGCCAAAATTATAGGAATTAATATCACAATTTACAATTAGCACATAAATTAGATATTGATATTAAACTAGAATAGGGTGCAACTAGATCATGATGTAAAACCCACTTTAAGAAACAAAGCAGTTTACTTGATAATTGTTTGATAAACATGTCTAAATCTTATTGCTTCCTGTTAAAGAAATATGCAATTACCTTTATAAATAGAATTAGATCTTTATTGTGACATAATATTTCATATAAAATTATTAAAATGTGGATAACATAAGGATCCACTAACTGAGGTAATCTATCAAACTTGTTAGTATCCTAAAAATGTTTCATAATTTGAGTTAACCAAGATGAACTCAGCATTTCCCACTTGACTAGATTTTAAAGCTTGATATTTGATTCTAAGTAATGTTCATAATTTGTTTAGTCAGTGTTTATTGCAGCTATATTGGAACCTTAGTTTAAAGAAAGCGTTAATTTTCTTTTTTGTCTAAGGTGATGGGGCTTCAAGTGGTCTAAGATTTGATGAGAGAGTCAGATCTTATTCAACATGTTCCTCCTCAGACAGATGTCACATCTACTTGAATAGATACCCTTGGAGAGGATGAGATAGTTCTGGATGTTGAGACGTTGGTCAGTCAAATGGTTAATTCAACAGGGTATGGCTTGCTGGCTCATTCTTCTTTACTCTCTTAACAGAAAGATTTCAGTTAATTTCTAATCCTGAAGGCCTAAATCTTTCATTACCATCTCTGCTTAGAGATGGATACTTTTTGGTGGAGTACATATACATAATTGACCATTTTTAATGCTTTAGTTTATTTATGCCTTCATGTGTGCCAATTACAGCCCTCATCAAGTCCAAACTTTAGAGATGATTATGGATTAAATGAAAAAAGACTTTTTGACCATGTTTGGCAAGCTTTAAATGATGAAGTTTTTATTAGAGTTTAGGCCATCCAATAATCTGAAGCCTTTACCAAAGAAATTTATAATTCTTGAATGATATCTTTTAGGAATTTTGCCAATTTAAGTCTATCATTGGGTTCAGATACCCATGATAAAAATGATGCCAGATTTAGACCTGCAATCAGGGCTTTCTACAGATTATAAAAAATAACGCAAATAAGTAACATTTTAATATGGCTGTTTTAGGTCATCTCATGTGGATTCCTCTGGAACAAATTCCCTTTAGAAAATTTATATACATTTCATTTTTAGTGAAATGGTTGCACACTGAGGCCTACCAAGTTTATATTTCTCCACAAGAGATATTTAGTTTAAAATAAATTTATTAATGGACTATCTTCTTCTTTTTTTAGTACTAGATGGTCCTGGACTATCTTCTTCTTAAAGTTTGTTTTTCATCCATATCTAGATTAGACAAGTTTTAGAAAAATTAGTTACATGCCTCTCCTCACCCACTTGAATTAATTACCTGCTTCACCCAGTACTAGGCATCTTTGGATGCATGTGAGCACAATCCTGTTCCTAAGTTTTTCAATGCATAGAATAGATGAAGCCGGCTTTAACAAATAAACATCAAGATTTTGTTGCTGATTTCCCTCACCTCCTATGAAAAGTGACCAATAGAATTCAATTTAATATAATCAAATATCTTTTAATTTTATTTTCTTATTTATTATATTCTTTATTTTAGGAGAGGATACCCCAGTGGTAGAAAATGGACCCTATACCACTGTCTTCCCAGTTCTATCCTGGTCAATGAATTATGGGTAGGGGGCAATTATGACTGTGCTGGCGTTGTGCAATAATGCCCTGAACTGAGATACCAAATAGCAAAGGCGGTCCATGGAACTCCTGGCCTATCATATGTTGTGCATGGGTTTTTCTGGATTTTTTCCTCCTTTCCCATTACTTTTATTTCCCATAATTGGTGCAGTATCATCCTCAGGATAGCCCACCTCGAATATAAAATTTTATTTAAGTGATACAAGCTGACTAGGGGATGGACATTAACAAAACTCGAAGAGAAAACAAATAAATCCTCACCAAACAAAACAGACGAAATGCCCAAAATGAGCGGACAACACACAAAATGTGATCACAATTCAACCAGGTGGGACGGCGGGAATTGCTTATCCCATCATGGCAGAAGGGGAGTGGGGATCAACGAGGCTCATACTCAGCATCATATACATCCCAAAGCAGGTCACAGGCTACAGCGGAGAGCAGGGGCGTCAGTACATCACCAGGATGTGGAGAGAAATTTCTGACGATTGGGGTGGCAGGAAGACAGCAATTGACTATAAGAGAGGCAATGTAATTAATCAAAGCTGTTTCAGCTTTCATGCGTGCGTTGGGGAGCTTTACAGCTGTGGAGATACTGGTGCAGGTAATCATGGCTTTGGGATTCCGCACTACCTATGCCATGGTGCTGGATGGCATTGTTGGTGTCTTTTTGAGATTTGATCAACATATTCTTTTGGAGCTTATTGATGGTGGAGGGGATAATGGGAGAAGGGATTCCTCCTGGAAGCATTGCCACTGATTTGGTGACAGCTTTGCGGAGAGGAAGAAAATCTGGATCAGCCATTGCTTCAACAGCCAGTTGGTGGTCGCCGTGGAACATTTTGGCATTTTGCTAGGGGCATATAAATGAGGGGGTAGCTTAGCGTCATGCTCAGCATACACAAACCGCTCAAGCTGGATAGTGTGGTCTTCAATAATATTCCCAGACTCATCAATTTTAGCCAATAGATTACAAGGAATTTGTTATTTTAAATTGGGGAATTAGCATATGCCTGAGGTTTGGTTAGTTTGTTGGAGGACGCATGGGAGCAAACTGGGGTCCAATCCAGTGCTTGATTGGAGGGAGCTTTTGATGCACTGTGGCGAGGAGGAGGCTTATTGGTGGCTGCAGGCACAGCTGCAGCAACTTGCTTTGGGGGAGGCGAAGGTAGGAATGTACCCCATACCAAAACTGGCGCAGGGTGGGCGGCATATTGGAAGCCAGCAGGTGAAAGATCAGAGCTGTCATATGGAGCTAGGGATGGGCACTTACATTTTGAGTTGTCCAACTTAAAACAGAATGGACAGATCATCTGCCCGCCCTCGATGCAGGCTCAGAATAGATAATCAGGGGCTAAAGAAATGATGGCAAAAGGGTAAATTGACAAGGCAATTTTGCTAAATTCAGGGCTGATTGTGGCGTATGCTCAAGGCCCAGCGAGGCGTGTGGCACTATTTGGGCCACAAATTGTAAGATGGGGTTGGAGAAATAGGCTGCCAAACCGTCCATCAGCTCCTGGTGGAGCACCACAGGGTGAGGTGGGTGTGAAAACCAGCGAACTGAACCACCAAAGTGGTATCCATTGAGAGCTGGGTCCAAATCATGGGGAGAGGGGTACCCTGAAAAACCAGGGGCACAGTTGCTGCAGTGGTGGCGTCAGCTTCACAGGTGAAGCTGAGGTTGAAATACCCTTATAGGGACAGAAATCAATAAAACTGGCAGATGTTATCACTGCCTGAGCCTTTACAATAATGGCTTGGTCATGGTAAGAAATTGTTTCCCATAATCGACCCTAAGGCCAAACCACATGTTGTTCCAGGGGAGCACCAAGGGGCAATGAGGCACTGCTTGGGTACTAATGAGGTGGGCGTCAAGATCCTTGGGAGTAACGCATCATCTTAAGGGTTTGGTATGACTGGGTGACCAGTCTGAGTACGTTTTCCCACTGTACAGAAAACAGCGGGGGAGCTTTGCTGCTTCCCCACACTGGAGCAGCTGGTGGGGAATCTGAGGACATTGGAGCAAAACTATGGCGGGTGATCAAAATTTACTTTCTTTGTTTTCCATAAAAATTGCTCAGAAAGTTACGCCAAGTGGAAAGAAAATATTAAAATCACCTCAAATAAAATTTTAAAATATATTCTTTATTTTTTCTTATTTATAATTAAATAGTTTATATTCTAATTTTTATTCATATATTTTCCTTACTCTTATTTGCTAACCTATAATTAAACCTTTATTTATCTTAGACTCAATTGTACAGATGCCAGAAGTTTTATTTTTATTCATATAGGTAAAGTTCAAGAGTTTTTATGAACACCTTGAATAAAACCAACCAAATTTAATTTAACTTATCAGTTCAGCCCAAACAACAGTTTTTTTAAAATAGCCTTTTATTACCTACCTCAGTTTGAAAAGACCATATTGATGATTTCTGATCCTTTCATACTAAGCCTTTTCAGTTACAAAATAGTTTCATAGCCTAGGCTTTCATCTTAGTATATAATATGCAAACCTTTTTACATATTACAGGTTAAAATACTATTCATAAAGGACTCAATAAAGTAACAGCGGTAGGGCAGTATGCTTCCCATACACAACTAAATGAGGGACATCTAAGTGGCTATAAAAGATATAATAGGTAAAGATGCCTGGATTAAGGTATTTACTCCACTCAGAAGGCTTATAAGAAGTCAACTTTCTTTAAAGTTCACTAATGATCTGTCTACTTATAAAAATGCCCATTATATTTGGGATGATCTGGAGTAATAATTACACCTTACAGCCCCATCATTTGATTCAGATTGTGAGGAATATCGGCAGTGAAGTTTCTTTATTATCTGTTAAGATAAAAAGTGGGCAACTGTGCCAATGGATATTGTGTTCCAAGGTGAACATAGCATTGGTGGAGTCCTCAATGTTTTAATTAGCCTTGGATTTAGGCCATTTACTTTAGCTATCAATTATCATAAGTATATACTTTGTTTTTGCATAGTTAGTTGATGAGGTCTGACCACATCTATCAAAGCAGACGCTCAAAATAAACGAACCTAACTAGTTAGCATGAGGGTTTCATGAGAGCTCTTCACCTTGACATTATTTACAACAGTTAAGAGCTTTATGAATTTAAGAATGCGTTGACTCCCATTATTTGTTGGTTAAGTTGTCCTTGTTTTATTAAATCCACCATACTCAGTGACCTTATGAACTGCCATAAATAAGTCTATTCTGGACTAGAATTGTCACAATTTTGATATGACTGGACAATAATTGTGGGATAGTAGGGCGGAATCCACCAAACATAGTATCAGTTACAATTATTTGAGTGCCTTGAGATGAGGCGATATTGGGATATAACTGGTCTTTATTAGATATAATGGGTTTATTGGATCGCCTCTATATAAGCAACAGGGAGATGTCGACATTCAACAAATATGAAGTAAATCGCCTACAATTAGGGCGACAGAGGATTAGAGAATAAAAAAGCTGAATTTGAGGAGAATTGGTGGAAAAGATTAGCCAAAGCCATGAGAAGCAGTATCACCTGAAGCCGCTGTATATAATTGAGATAGGTGATTGAGAGAGGTTACGTTGTTTTTAGCGCAGATGAGTTGGGACAGCGAAAAGTAGCTGTATTTATAAAAAATAAATAAAAGAACCTGTTGGGGCGATTGCTCCTATTTTTAGTATATTTTCAAGTACGTCTAAAGGACTGACAATCCCCACATCATCCATACGTTGCTCAGTGGGTTTGACCTGTGCAAATAACCCAATGGATCATAGCAATACCATCCGAAATTATAACAGTGGTGCTTTCTACAGGGGGCCCATTGATCAACCACCTGACACTCTGGAACTCCAGTCACCAGTCATGCCTTACCCAAGCTGTGTTATTGGGGAGTCTTCCCAAAACACCGCACCAACTGGATATGAGGAACTCGAAGTCACCTTGGACTTGGTGCTCAAAAACCAAGATGAACTTCAAGAACGCAACGTGGCCATGCACCAACTTGATAGTACATTTAGTCAGTTGCGAAGCTTGGGACTACAAAACAAAGAACTTGCCAAATGACTGAATGATACCACCCAGAGGCTGCAATGTGCAGAACAAAGATTGACCAATCCTTCTCAGTTGTCTCTCTGGTACAATGATGGCTATCAGGAAGAGGCACCATACATAGGAGAAAACAACGCTTGTCAAAGCTACTACACCCAAGAGGATAGCACCGGATACTCATATGAGTCAGAACAACACATACCTCAAGTAAATGTGGTACAACCTATGACTGAAGGTCATGCTACCCCTGAAGCGACGGATATCCCAAATTCTGCTAATCCCACTCCTCATTGAGAATCTTCTTTTGGGTCTTGTTCCATTCCTCAGTATGGGACCAAACCCCACAAATGAGAGGAGGAAGTTAATATCAAAAAATTACCCCCGTTTGACCGCAGCAGAAATATCCATGGGCTCTTTAAACAGTTTGAGTTTGCAACAGAAGAAGCCTCCAATAGACAGAAGGCTAAGTTGTTAATATCTGCCTTGGATATAGGAAGCGCTGATCAGGTCACCTGTTACCTCCCAATTAGTTCTGTCATCTATAGGGACGTAAAGGACACTGTACTCCACTTGTTTGTTGGAAACTCAAAAATGTTGTAGCAGAAAGAGGAATTCTTAACAATTGGATTCTGTTGAAATGAGACTCTCATAGAATTCTCTGATTAATTCACAACAGAAGCCCATGTACTGATTGGAGCTGGGTACTTAGCGGAAGCTGACATGTGCATTACCATGTCCTCTGCGGTGAAACCATATCACAAACTTTCTAATGTTATTTCACCACTTCTGGATGATGATGTACCTCTGCTTAATATTGTACAGTTTTTATGTTGGGTATCCCCTAACTTTTCATTGCCAAATACAGATCATAAGATTATGGCTGCTACTGCACCCTCTTATTCTGGAGAATACTATCATCCGCCTCCAGCTCCAATTAGTAATCCTCAGCCTTTCTTTAACTCTGCCCTTGTCCTTGGCCAAATTATAATCAACAGTTCAATCAGCGTCAATGGGCTGTCCATGACAACTTTCAGCAACTTAGTTATTGACACGGACCCAACTATGCCGACTATCAACAATTGGCTTACCAAACTGGGGCTGGTTATACAGAATGACCCCAAACTTTCTGGTCTGGACCCACTTATGATAACCCAGGACGTGGCTCTTATGGGGTTAACTGCTATGAATGTGGTCACCCTGGTCATTTGGCAAAGTTCTTCCTTAACTACCATGTGAACTAAATACACTAAGATCAATACTATCAGGGAAAAGATGGAGCGGAGTAGAGATGGGACCCTCTACCTCCGCGACAATTAAACAAAATGTCCCTGAATCAATAGTAGTATACACTGCAAAAGTCCCTCAGTACAATTACGGAATTTTATACCAGCAGCCAGTTGGAGAAGTAAACGTAGTAACTCAAGCACAAGCCAAAGCGGCGGTGGAAGAAGAGTCCCTCAAACAACTGAATCCCTATGCCTGTCAAATACTTGATCAAGCTTCCTTGGATCAACTTGATTCTGCCACGGATGTGTCAACTTTGAAAGGAGTGAACATCACCCTTCCAGTAGATGCCATTGTCAGAGAATACCCCCAAGTCAGAGAGGGGATAATGAATTTTCTCGGGAAAAGAGAGCCCATAAATGTTCATATATTAAACAGTCAATAATATTCTTATTCTGAATGTACATATTGTGATATTTTTGTAGTGAAAAATAGAGTTCGCACTATAATAGATACTGGTGCTCCAGTCAACATAGTTTCCACTAAGTTGATGGCAAAATTGACATTAAAACCTGATGTGGACCATCAAATGGTTTACGTAACTGCTGGAGCTGTAAGCACTGTCTCCAAGGGAGCTTATAGTGCGTTACCTCTGCGCTTTGGGTCCATTGTTGTTGTAGCTTCAGTGATTGTATTATCAAATGAAAACTATGACATTTTAATTGGGACCAATTTCCTGCGCCATTTTGGGGCTGTCATTGATATGACGGAGGAGACCATCGCCAATCTGGGTCAGCGGATTCCAAATTTACTTTACTACTAGTGGAGTACCAAAGAATCTGGTGCATATGAGCCATATCAACCTTGACTATAGTGATGGGTATGGCCTGTTTGCTACCATCAACTAAAGTGCAAGACTCGGGCCTTCCCCCAGCAGATATATGAATATCAAGAGATACCTTTTCAAGCGTCAGGGTCCATACTATCCCTTCTGGCGATCAAGTCTTAGTGAATACTGAGTTAGAAGTGGAAGTGCCAAGTGGGTTATATGGGGAAGTCATTGGGCTCTATCATCAAATGTGGTTTGAGCTGCACGTGGCTCCAGGAAATATACTTCCAGGACATGGGGAGATAAAGGTTTTTTTAGAAAACCTACAGAGTGAACCAATGCAAATCTGCCGCCACCAAACTGTAGCATATCTATATCTGATTCCCATAGATGAGGTTCTTCAGGTTCATGATTTTAGATCATTGGATGAATTTGGTCTACTGGTTGAAACATCAGCCAATGTACTAACAGTGGTACCATGGAGTAATTTAATGGGATTATTATATGAACAAAAAGACCAGGCAATAGCTTTGTTTCGAATAAAAGTATATTTTTGCTGTCAATGATCACAATTTAGGGTGTGCTCGGGGGTGGTCCATTGAGTAGCCACCGGCAATCATCCTCCTATAAGGTCTCAGCTGATACACCATTCTTGGGCAGTGGAAGATGTGGTTACTGAGGAAATTGACAAATTATTAAGACAAGGAATGCTCAAATCATCTAAAAGGCCCTTAAGCTTCGCCTGTTCTAATTGTTAAAAAAAGGATGGCACCAACCGTGTAATAATAGACTACTGGAAGCTCAACAGTATTACAAAAAAGGATTCATATCCCTTACCCAGAATCAATGATGCTCTGGACCAATTAGGGGGTTCCTATTACTTTTCTGCGATGGACTTGATTTCAGGCTACTGGCAAATCAAGTTACCCTTGGCGGAACAAAAATGTGCTGTGATCACCTCTAAAGGCCTTTTCTAACCAACACGGATGCCTCAAGAACTGTGCAACGCCCCAGCCATATTTCAGCGTGCTATGGACACTATTCTTGGCGACCTGAAACTGTCATGCGTCCTAATATACCTCAACGATATTAATGTTTTCTCTTGAGCCTTTTTGGAGCACCTTGACCACCTCAAAGCAGTATTCTACCGGCTGGATGAGGCGAACACAAAATTTACCTCAAAAGTGTAACTTCTTAAAGGATCAGCTGGAATACCTGGGGTTTGTGGTAGACTCAAAAAAGCTACCACAACTGGCTAAGGTGGAGGCCATCAGCAAAATGACTACTCCCAATAGTAAGCGCAACATACAGATATTTTTTGGGAATGGTCAGTTACTACTGGTGCTTTATCCCTAATTTTAGCTTTATTGGGGGACCGCTATACAAGTTGTTAAAAAAAGATGCTGTGTTCAAATGGACGGAACGTCATCAATTTACTTTTAATACACTCCATACGGCATTGATCAGTGCACCAGTGATGCAATATCCAAACTTTGACTGGGAGTTTATCATTCAGATGGATGCATCCCTCTCCACTGTTGGGGCAGTACTTTCTCAGAAAAATGATGAGGGAGAGGAACATCCTGTTGCATTCTGTAGTTGTAGTCTGAAATGTCATGAGCATAATTATACTGTGACCTGAGTGGGAGTGCTTAGTAGAAATCTAAGCGTATAAACAATTCAGAGTCTATCTGCATGGGGTAAAGTTTAAAGTCATAACCAATCATGTGTCATTACGCTGGTTGCAGCACCTCAAAGAACCAGAAGGAAAGCTGGCTCAATGGGCTCTCAAGTTACAGGATTATAATTTTGAGATTCTTCATCAGCTGGGAGTGAAGCATCAGAACACTGACTGTTTATCTAGATTACCAACTATTGCGGAGACAGTGGACCTCAGCAATATGATGTATGATAAGTTGCTCTGCAGAAAATATGATGATGAGCCTTCCCAAGTAATCAAAGTGTTAAATGAAATATGCACGAATGCCTTCCAACAGAATGGAGAACTGTACAAATGAATCAGCGATTCCACGGTGAATTTTCTGTGGCCCTCAGCATGACCTGGAATCATTATAAGCGTGCACAGAGCAGTTGGGCATGGTGAAGCGCGTAAGACTATGGAGTTGTTATGCCCCAGTACTATTGGGAAAGTATGAGTTTCTATGTGCTCAAAACTATTTCCTGTTGCCATCAGTGCCAAGTGGAGGAGCCATTCCGCTGTACAACGTCATATCAATTAGTGAAACCACACTTCGCTTGGCACACTGTCTCCCTCAATGTTGTTAGCCCCTTGCCAACAGGAGCCAACTGTTGTAAGTACATTCTAGTGGCTATTGACCACTTGACCTGGTGGGTTGAAGCTAGGGTGATATGAGACTTGGGTCAGTTATGGTGGCCAGATTTGTGTTGGAATGCATTATTCAGCGGCATGGCTGCCCTCAGTTTATTCTAACTGATAATGGAAACAACTTATCTTGCACATCCTCTCCAAGATCAATGAGATTATGGGAATCCTCAGGGTTCTGATGACCCCATACCACCCCAAGTCCAATGGAATGGTCAAACGGGTGAATGGAACTCTGTTGAACATACCAAAAAACTTAGTAACGGATCGCCCTTCCAATTGGAGCTCTCTCCTTTCCACCGCCATGTTCGCTTATAACATTAGTTATCATTCTGCCATGGGGAAAAGTCCCTTCTAATTACTATATGGCTGACACCAGGCTCTCCTGGCATTGCTTTATGCGTGTGTAGAAGACACTGGCGGACTGGAACCCCACTGCTATCTGACTAACTCGCAAACATTATGATCAAACTGCAAACCAAAGCATATTCCTTCAGCTTGGCTAAGAAGATTAGGAATTGGCTGCTGATCAGGCATGTTGTAGTGGGCTGTCGCCATTAAGGAAGGCGAATTGGTTCTCTTTTATGACCAACATGGATTCTGGTGGAAGCACAAGCTGGCTAGCATTTGGATTGGTCTGTTTGAAGTAATAGAGAAATCTGGAGTCTATGCATATATCATCGATGATCCTACAAGTGGTAGGATCATTAACTGAGTACACACGAAGTTCCTCTGACCTTACAAACAATAGGATCTTATTGTCCAGTCAAGGAGGGGGTAATGTCATGATTTCGATATAACTGGATGATAATTATGGGATAACAGGGCGGAATGCACCAAACATAGTATCAGTTATGATTATTTGAGTGCCTCAAGATGAGGCAATATTGGGATATAATGGATCTTTATTGGATATAATGGGTTTATTGGATCGCCTCTATATTAGGCAATAGGGAGATGTTGACATTCAACAAATACAAAGTAAATCGCCTACAATTAGGGTGACAGAGGATTAGAGAATAACAAAGCCAAATTTGAGGAGAATTGGCGGAATAGAATAGCCCAAGCCATGAGAAGCAGTATCACCTGAAGCTGCTGTATATAAGCAATATAGGCAATTGAGGGAGGTAGGTTGTTTTTTAGCATAGATGAGATGGGACAGCGAAAAGTAGCTGTTTTTTAAAAAATATAAAGAATCGGCTGTGGCAATTGCTCCTATTTTAAGTATATTTTCAAGTGTGTCTGAAGGGCTGACTATCCCCACATTGTCCATTTGTTGCTCAGTGGGTTTGACCTGTGCGAATAACCTGACAGATTCTAATGATACCATCCGAGAAAATAACAAGGATTGATAAAAAAACTTCTTTACCATCAATGATCTAAAAATAAAAACCCATTCTACCAGGATATCCTAGCATAACGTAGAGAAGTCTTTCTGTACTGATTCAGGTTTATCTTTATATTTCCCTCTCTTTATCTTTGGTATTTAATATCAAAAGTTGAATAATGGCTATATTTAGTAAACAAGATAAAAAATTGCATTTAGATGTTTATCACTGCTGTAATAATTTATGGGTCTGGTTATTATTATTAGCCAATAACCGCTATAAACTTATTACTTGACAGGTTTGGTTCTTGTGCAATTCATCCGCGTTGTATTGATGTTGATATGATTGTTTGATAATAGTATGATGACTATTATCCATAGTTGAATAAAACTCTTAAATCTCAGCCTAATGCTTGGCCAGTATTTTCACTCAAAATACTTAAGATTTCTCAAAATAAGTATTTGTTCCCTCATACCTCTAACCTATCTTCTCTGAGATTCCCTGATGACAGTTTCTCTGGTTTAACACACAGTTGGCAGCAATCCCTGATTTATTTCTGCTTCTTCTCTGGATCCCCGCTCAGATCCTTACTCTTTTCCTTAAAGAGTCTCACAATTATTGCACACAGAAATAATATCCCTGAGAAAGAATAGAACAATTGAAAGCTGATAAAGTTTACTACTTAAAACTATATACTGTATATAAACTTATTTCTCTATTTGTGAATTATAGGGAATTTATAGTGGGGATTTAGCGCCCAACCCTTGGTTAACACCTCTTGATGAAACGGCAGTCGTTGCCATTGAATCACCCATCCTTGTCTCAGCAGCGATGGTCTACCCCATCCTGGCTAGGGTTCTGTCTTTGAACATTCTTGAGACCTAAAATGGAAAGAGTCAGAAAACGTGTCCCTAACGTTTTCCTCTCAATTAAAGCAAACCAACCATATTTGGCTAGCTACCTGTTTAAGTAATAGGACTTGTTACCCATTAAGACAGGTCACAAACCAACTGATTGATTTGTTAGTTGCAGGCGGCATCATTTGCCTCACAGCTTACTACTTACATTCCCAATCAGTTGGTGATGGAACCTGACCAATCCCAATTGGTACACCTGATAGTTAATCACTATCAGATGCCCCTATTTTGTCAGCAACTCTGCCCAACAAGATCTTAAGCATTTGTTAGGATCAATTCTCAACGGATCTGACCAAGCGAATATCCTAAAAACCCCAAAGATAGTAACTCCAAAATCAGGGTCAACCAATTACAATTCACCTTGCATTAGGGAATCTTCCTCAAGTGATTCCTAATAATATATCAGGCTGGGAATATGGGCAATAATCCCACACATCCCCCTCTTGCCTAGATTTCCAGTGAGAAAAGGACCTGTGGTAGGAGAGCACCTTTTCAGACACTCAGTCAAATACTTCATTTGCTCAAGTAGATAATGATTGTCAATACTCATAGCTGCTTTGGATGACCTTCTGCATGCGGTTCTCTTCCTCTTCCTCCTCGCTACTGCCTACTCAGAGCGTGGTCTCCATAATTTAGTGTCATGCTGGTATAATTATTTTACTCATGATGATATTAGTCCTGGGCTCCAGTTTCCCCCTGTCAGGGCATATGGCCCGCTGTCATATTCAAGATAATTTTTGGTCCGGCGTCCATAATTTCCTGATTTTATCCTTGTCCTAGACAGGAGACTCTTGCCATTGATGTTTATTTCACAGCCCAATTAAGAATGCTTATTTATGTTCGCCTTGTTATCTTCTTCCCATAACCTCTTGGCTCATATCATTCTTAATTCTTCTCTGGAGTGCTTATATCAAAAATTTTGAGATTAATTTCTCCAAAATTGGAACTTAGTGGATTGTAGAGCTCATAATGTTGACTATCATTTAATTCTGACATCCCCCTCTTGTCCAGCTCATATGTCAAATTCTGAGTCGCAGTACCAATAGCTACTAAACAGTTTTTCTGATCAAGATCTTTGGCTCTTCCAGAAGATGAGTTGGGATGCACGACGGAACCTCTTCTATGGTCCTTCCAGGGCTCATACACCTAGTCTGGCGCCAGTGGCCAGTCCTTCTGTAGAATTACTGGAAAAAGTAACCAACCCTTCCAAAACCAGGCATGCAGTCGTCTTGAATGTCTCTCAGCCAATTCTTCCTCTGTCATCGATTCCAGAGTTGGAATTCAAAACTCTACTGGATTTGGCTCCTTTTGCAAATGCGCCAAGCATCATTGTAGATGCTCCTAAAATTATGCCCTTTGCTCTTGATCTCTCCTTTCTTGCTGGGTCAGACTTGCTTCCTGAGTTCCTCTTCTGACTCAAACAATATTACAAACTCGCTGTCTTGGCTACCTAGCTCACCATTAGAAACAGCATACATTTTTAACTCCCCTATGCTCAATTAAGGGCCCAAGTCACTGAGGCTTTATCCATAGCACTGAATCCTTTTGACCTTAAAAACATCCTAGATCAAGATATCGCCGCTTAGCTCTTTTCTTTACCAGCCAAGTTCTTTGAAGTTGGGCCACGAATCTTCCAGCCTCTCCCAGGTTCCATCACTCCTTCTGCTTCAGCTTCCTAGAAGCTTGTAGTCATCACTGAAGGATACCATTTGCTCCCTGCATGACTATCTAGTTTCCAGTGCTTCCCATCAGTATCTTCCGCTGATGGCTTTATTAGGGGCATGATTTGGCAACCCCCATCTAGCATCCCTTGTTCGCTGCCAGCCCATATGTCTGTTGCTCTTGATGAAGCCCATTGGCAAGCACTCAAGTCTAATCTTCTGCTCCAGTACCATATCGGGATTATTTGGGGTTATCTACCAACTGCCTCTTTTTGTACTGTTGCTTCCCTACCCGCTCTGGGGTTTCGCAATTGGCTTCATCTGACATCTCAATTTCCCTTCCCCTAGTTGCTTTCTTGCAGGGATCCGCATCCACTCAATTAACTTGGTTTTGTTTAGGTTTAGCCCTCACTAGCATCCAAACTTGCATAGATTTTGACAGGTATTCATTCCTACTACGATCCATCCTTCATCCACCAAGAGGTGACATAGGTGGAATCATCCCCATATTAAGGATAATCATTAAAAAAATAGAAATTATAAAATTATTATTGGTTTTTTCTATTTGGGTTTATAATCTTTTTTCTTCCCAAAATCTTCTTATCATTTTTATGTTTTTTCTTCTTTTTTCCATGGGACTTGACCTTGTTTCAGTTCATCAGTTAATCTTTTTATTTTTCCCCAAACTGGATCCTATGTGTTCTTATACCTACCAGTTTACTATGGTTCAGAGGTCCTTTTTTGACTTAACCATCTAGATTGGTTTAAAGGTCCCTTTTTGGACTTGACCTAATCATCAGTACATAACCAACATAATGGTTCTTTGGTCCTTCAGGAACTCTTTTTGTTTCATTTATTGATCCATCACTTCAAATACTTAGCATGGACTCAATTTACAACTCTTCCATACAAGAGGTTCTTGATGGAGTAGGAGTCAGTCGCCATCTTTGCAATAATCT
Organism: Massospora cicadina; assembly: GCA_022478985.1. Lineage (NCBI taxonomy): Eukaryota > Fungi > Entomophthoromycota > Entomophthoromycetes > Entomophthorales > Entomophthoraceae > Massospora > Massospora cicadina. The sequence goes on from JAKSZP010001398.1 coordinate 25,135, forward strand.
CAAACGTACCCAACCACAATGCATTCAGCTTGTTTTTTCTCCCAAAACAATGCATATCATAATAGACAACTCTTTTGCCTATTCGAAATTCTGATAAAGCCAGTTGGTTCTTATGTCCATCAATCTTGCTTTTATTCTCCTCTTCAACATAGTATTGAATGCTTGCAATTGCATATCATTCATGATATTAGTCAGTCAGTTCAAGTACTGTTCAGCACTCATCCCTCATGTTGGTTCCACCACCCAGTATAAAATTGGTGGCAATGCGGCAGTCCTCCTGTATAACAACTCAAATGGGATTTTTCCTGTCACCGTATGATGACTGATATTGTAGGCAAACGTCACTGAACTCAGGTACGTCCCCATGCAGAAGTTCTTTCTGCGACCAGCTTCCTCATCACCATGGACAGCATTCCATTCACTCATTATACCAGTCTATTTGTCTCCAGCCAGTAGGGTTTAGACACAACTCCTTATCTTCAATATCTCATTCAGTGTGGGATCACATGAGATTTGAAGTTTGTCCCATTATCACTAAGCAGGACCTGCGGTCATCCATGTCAAGATACTACTTGATCCAGGATGAACTTCGCGGTGCTGGTAGCATCTACTTTCACCAGGGCCTTCGTCTCAACCTATCTCATCAAATGATAAATTGCAACTATTATGTACTTGACTCCCCCTGTGCTCATCATCAGAGGTCCTATCACATCGATAGACACCATTTGCCAGAAAATCAGGGCGGACCAGTCAGTAGCAAGTTGTATTCTTATGTGTCTTGTGCAGCTGGCACTCCACAAAGCAAGCTAGAAAGTCCACGACGTCATAGTTGATTGACTCCCAGTAGTAGTACTGGCGAATATGGTCAGTTGTTTTTCTCAGGCCTCCATACCCAACAACCTTATGAGTGGCTTTAATGATAGATGCTCTTTCTGACAGCTTTGGGATATTAACCGCTTCCCATTAATCGTCTTAAAAACCTTTCTATCCATGGTCTTAATGTTTTCCATCGCTTTTGAAGTGCACCTTAAATCTTTTTGGGGCTTGTTCCCAATTTCTCCGTTTACCATTCTCTGAAGTAACTCATTCACCTGCTAGTATACCATCTGGACCATTGGTAACCATGATAAGCCATCCGCATTCTGGTGAGAAGCCCACGCTCAGTGGACAATCTCATAATTGTAAGACTGTAGCTTAAGTGCCCATCAGGATAGTCGTCGTTCTGGTCCTCTCAAATTATGGAACCAATGCAACAAGGAGTGGTCCATAACCACTTTGAAGTTCTTTCTGTCAATATACACCCAAAACTGCTTACAGGCTTAAATGACCACAAGGCATATACATCAGTTAAAGTGTAGTTCCTCTCAGCGGCTGAGAGTGTCTGGCTCACATATGCCACCAGATGTTCGTCCCCAAGTTCATTTACTTGGCTTAATATGGTGCTAATTGCCATTAATGAAGTATCAGTTTGTATAATAAATTCTCGATCAAAATTTATATATTTTAATTTGGAGAATTTATTAGGTACCAGCATAGCTCATTGAAGGATTTCTGCACTTCTTCATTCCATATTAATCTTTTTTGGATCCTTCAACAGATGAAATAAAGGTTCAGCGATATGGGCAAAGTCCCAAATAAATTTTCTGTAGTATCCAACCATAACATGAAACACTTGGATAACTCAGACACTCTTCATCACAGCCATCCATTCTATGACTTCAATTTTTGGGCTTGCGGCTGCAATCCACTAGAGTTGATCACGAATCCCAGATATTCCAACTCTTTCTTGAAGTGATACTTCCTCAGCTTAATCTTCAGGTTGGCCGCGGACAGTCTCTTAAATACTTCTTTTGAGTGGTGTAATTGATCAGTAAACGTCCTACTGAACACATTGATATCGTCCATGTACGCCAGGACACATAATAACTTCAAGTCAGCTCAGTATAGCGTCCATGGCCCTTTGGAACATTGCAGGTGCATTGCATAGACCCTGGGGCATTCTCATCAGTTGGTATAGCCCCTGCATGGTAATAATCGCACATTTTTCTTAGTCTTCTCTTGGCAAATCAATTTGCCAATATCCTGAGATCAGATCCATCGTGGAGAGATAATTCACTTCTCCCAATAGATCTAGCGCATCATCAATTCTTGGTAGGGATATGAATCCTTTTTTTAATCTTATTCAGCTTTCAGTAGTTGATCACCACCCAATTGGAGACATCCTTTTTCTTCACATTAAGAATTGTACTTGCCCAGGGACTCAACAATAGAATTAGTAGCCCATGCTTCACTAGTTTGCTGTTTTCCTCTTCCACTACCGCTTCAGCCGCCTTAGACCATCAAATTGGTCTCATCCTGATCGCAAATTTTCCCCAGTATTGACCTTATGGACCACATCACTCATGCATCCCAAAATTATGGTCATCCATGAGCAAATGCTTCCCGATACTTTTCAAATAATTTGAGCACCTCCTCTTGCTGGCTTTCTGACAGGTTAGCAAGTTGCTCTTGATCAACCAATAGGTTTATAACCTTGGTTACCCCGGCCAGTAATCCCATCTCATTGGGGGTCCCAAAATTGTGGAATTTCTTTGATGTGGCCATCAGGATTAGATGAACAAACGTAAATATCTGATTCTTCCTGATCTTTATCAGTTTTTCACTTAAAAACGCCAGGAGAACTTGAATTTCTCATGGCCCAGCATTAATATTCCAGGAGCCACCCAAGGCACTACTCTGGACTTCTTCCAGAGGGTTCTGACCTCCCCATACAACAGCTCAGGTATCTCTAATGTCAACCTCATGTCGACTATCATCTGTGATCCCAGCAGTATGGTTTTCTCATTCTTGATACTCAGTGGAATTTTCCAGTTTTCTAAGATCTGTCAGCATTTCTCGTCACTTCTGGACAACTAATTGGATCAATTTGGGACAATAACAACATTGTATATCAAGTTAATAATGCTGTTTCTCCTAATCTGTGGAGCTTCCCCATCCTTCTGATAGACTAATGGTAACGTCTGGCCCAATATGGTCAACGTATTATCCTCAAAGTTACATTTAACTCTGTACTTCCGTAAAATCTCCGTTCTGATCAGAACGTAGTTGTTTTGGTTCGCCAAAACCATTTCTGGCGCAGATACCACCAAGGATCTGAATCATAGTGGCAAAGTGTTATACGCTCCACATGAGATGGTGGTATTTGGTCCAGCTGTCCCGTACTCCTTCTTGTGTTCTAAATCAGGAGAGATCTTCATCCTCTTCACCAACTTGGTTGAGACAATGTTGATGGGCGCTCCACTGTTGACAATCGCCCTCATCCATACTCGATTCACTTGCATATCTATATACTTAATTCAGAGTATTGTAAGATAGTGTTTACTGAGAGTATAGCAGTGTTATTAGCTGAATCGAGGGTGTGAATGATTTGCGCTGATAAATCAGGAAACGATTCCTTTATCATGCTGAGGGGGATTGACAGGTTTGCCTCATCTAATTAAAATTTAGACAAAACATTAGGATTATTGGCAGCTCAAATCTTGTCCACCAGTTTCAGGTGTACAGCCAGGAAACTTCATTGATTATCTCAGGGTTGATTCCCTTTGCTCCAGATCTTATCACCACGTTTACGTCCATCTTGACCACTTGATACAGTTGATCCTGTACATCTTTAACCACGGACAGATCACTGATGTCAATTTCCTCATTCATGATATTGGGAGGAACAGTCTTCTCCACATCTCTAGCTTATTACCTATCTAGGCCAAAGGCCCTTTTCCCAACTCCTTTGCAGCAGCAAACTCTTTCACTTGGACCACATTGATTTGATCCTTCAGCTTCTTGCAATGTACAGCAAAATGTCCCTTCCCTCTCATTGGTAGCAGATCTTCTCTTTATTATTAATCCATCTAAACTCTTTGGGCTTATTCCCCAGCACAGTTAAGTTGTTCATCTCTTTAGCACCTTTGTTTTCCTTCGTGGGATTTACATTGAATACTATGTTAAATTTGAAACTTCTGTTTGGGACATCAAAGGTTGCTCCCAAGATTTTCAAAGTATCTACCATTTAAGAGGTAGTAATTTTCATCTCAAACATGGAGGACATCATTCAGTGCAAATTGCAATAGGGCCAAAGGGCCACTTTTAATGTGATTCAGGAATCAAAGTCATCCAGTACCTTTGCTTTAACCAGGATTTGCAATTTTTGGTAGAACCAATCTGTGAAGCTTGCTAAAGATTCATCTTTATGGAACTGGATGCCCATAAACTCCTGTTTGCACTTTGACATGTACATCAGGCTCCCAAATTCCTTCATTATGGCCACCTTGGCCTCCGCATAGGACCAACTGTCCCCCTCCAGATGGGGCAACACTAAGTTTTGACAGTCGGTGTCTAGGCAATTCATGACCATCAACGCCTTTTGACAGTCACCATAGCCATACATAGTCATATTAAACAGTCAGAAAAATTCTGGGGCGTTATCCCAATGTAATATCAGCAATATTGGCATTGGCTTAAACTCATCTGAGGAATCACTAGTTAATTCTCTAGGTTCAGCCACTTGGATCACTTGGAGAGTGACTTTAAGTGTCATCTCCAAAATGGCAGCAAAAGTGGGCAGCATGTTTCTTGGGGTATTCAACTTCCCAATTATCATATGAGGACTTCCTTCTTTGGCATTGGTTGCCGCTTATAGCTCACAATTGCATTTGTGAGTTTTTAGCTCCTCAACCTATTTGATCAGTCGCTTAATGTCAGCACTGAAATTTCTCAATCACAATCCACTTCATGCTCCATTTTCAGATACAAGACCTCTCAGATTAAGTCCCCTTATTAATTTTTTAATTTATTGCAGGGAAGGCCGACCATGGGATGGACACTTCCGAATATGACTCAGAAGAGACAAAACTTAGTACCAGGGAAGGCACCCCAGAGAAGCGATGCTATCTCTCGTTGCCAGCGGGAACGCCACTTATGGGGAGGGGAGGGAACGTGTGAAGGGGAAGTAGCCACAATTGAACACGTGTGGAGGAAGGGGTCTGATTTGATGAACCAAACTGGGAACCAGGAGGAGACCAGCTGTTGGCGACGTGGTGGGAGGTATCCAAACATCCACTCTTGAAAGTAGTCCACAAAATGAGACCAGAATCCGTGGACAGCTTCTGGGAGGGTGGGGGTGGAGCCTGCGATGGCATCTAAGACAATCGCGTGGATGGTCCACGTGGCGATTGCAACCACCAAAGCATGGAGGGAGGGTGGAAGGGAGGAGGCCATTGATAGAGCAAACATATCTCCTGACAGACTAAAGGGATGCGTTTGATCCTAGCCCAGCAGACGTTGAACTTCGCGCCATATCACTTTAGAGGTAGGACATTTCTCCAGGCGGTGGAACAGCGTTCCATACTGGCCACACACGACACAGGATAAGTTTAAAGAGAAAGAGCGCTCAGCTATATGAAAACCCGCCTCAGGCAGCGCCACACGTGGGAGCGGACTTGAGGCTGCAACAGAGGATGGTGAGCGTATTTCCAGATGGTTTTTGGGTCTCAATGGAGTAAGGGATGTCCACCATGTCCAAGTAGTCCACCCTGGATAGGACATGGGGCCGTGTGGGGATCACGCCATCTTGGATGGGTAGCCCCTGTACCCCTTATGTGAACTGAGGAGAGGGGTGGCCTCTCTGGGCTGTGTGTCCACTAATACAAATTCTCCACTCAGCGCTCCACATGGAGAGGAGGATTCGTTTGTAGCGGGTTTTAGTCCCAGGAGGACCTGTGGCCAATATGTGTGATGCGAGGTAATTCATCAGGGAGTGGGGTTTGATGGGTTGTTGAGGCCCAAGGCGCGGAAGAAGTTGGAGTGGGCCGCGCAGGACCAGTGTTGGGAGGGGAGCGTAGGGGTGGTGACGGCCGCTATCCAAGTACCCAAGATCTTGGCAGCATGGGCTCTGAAGTTGAGCAGACCCATGCCACCATGATGATGAGGGCCAAACATGACCTCTAGCCATACTGGTGGAGGGCGGCATGACCAAAGCCATCCTTGCAGCAGAGCATACAAGGATTTGAAGAAGCTTGGGGAGAAGGGGATGGCATGGGCTCCAAACCAGACTTTGGATAGGAGCATAGAGTTGGCTAAAACAACCCTGCCAGTAAGGGAAGTAGGGTGGGCTCTGAGAGAGGTGATGCGCTTCGTCACGTTGTCTAGAATATGACTCTCCATTACTGCTGATGCGTTACCTGCCTCCACCCACACGCCCAGATGGCGAACCGGCCCTATGGTAGGGCGTGGCACGAAGTGGAGCACCAGTGGGGCGGTGTGTGTTGAGCTGGTAGGGTGAGGACGTGGGCGAGCAGATGGGCTGGGTTGGGAACTAATTGCTGGCGCCCAGCGGTTCTTAAACTGACCAAGGAGGATGATTTCAGTTTTGGAAGCGTTCAGTGCTGCATTACTTACCCGGGAATACTCCTGGATGAGAGCTTCAAGCGCGCGTGCATCTTGATTATTAGACACCCCAACCACACTATCATCTGCAAACGCCATTATCTTGACTGGGGCTTGTCCTGGCACATGGACCCCAGTGAGTTGGGCATTCACATTTCGCAGTAGTGGGTCAAGGCTGAAGTTGTATAAGAGTGGGCTAAGGGGGTCTCCTTGTCACAAGCCCCTTTGAGGGCGGACTACTTCCATTAGGAAGCCAGGGCCACGTACTGCCATTGTTGCAGATTCCGTGAGCAGCATCACCCAGTTGATGAAGCGAGGGGGTAAGCGGAATTGATGGAGGCAGGCCCTGAGGTATTCCCAGTTTACTCTATCATAGGCCTTCTGTTGGTCCAAGAATACAAGTGCCCCAGAGGCTGTGGACTAAAATGCATTAGCCACAGAGTGCACGTTATCCCAAATTGACCTTCTGGGTATGAAACCGAATTGTTCTGGGGAGATGGTGGCAGATGCCACAGTCCCTAAACGGTTAGCCATGATTTTTGTTAAAAATTTTGTGTCTGTGTTCATTAAAGAAATGGGGTGCCAGTTGGATAAGTCTAGCTTATCCCCTTTCTTGAAGAGTGTGATGGTAAAGGCCTCATGTCCTCCTGGTAGGAGGCGCGTTTCCGACAGGCTTTGGTTAAGTGAGGCGAGCAGTAATGGGGATATATATTTGATATACTTTTTGTAGAATTCATATGGAATGCCATCTGGGCCTGGGCATTTTTGGTTTGGTGCACCACGAATGGCTGTCCATAATTTGTTCGGAGTAATAAAATTCATTATTTCTGGGTATCAGAAAATGGTGCAGATGTGGGCTTGGTCGAGAAATTCCGCCACTTTGGCTGGCTGAATTGGATTGGATTGGTACAACTTGGAGTAATACTTTTGTGTTTTGATTGTCACTTCAGCTGGTGTATCCGCAATGGATTCATCTGATCTTCTCACCTGTGTGCAGGCCACGCTCTGGCGTGGTGCGAATTTTTTTTTAAAAAATGTGTGGTGCACTTGTCGCCTTTTGTGATGCATTTGGCCCTGTACTGAACACAAACCCGATACTTGTGTTGCTTTTTGAGTGCATTTAGGTGGGCAGCTGCCTCCGCCCACTTCCAGCCCCATGCAGAGCTGTATCCTGTAGCTGGGATATTGGACTCCAGGTGTGCCAACTCTGCCAGAGCGCGCGAAATGACTGCCGATGTGGCTCATGAGCATCTGGAGGAGAGATGGCGTGAGTGGCGGATGGTATCATCTTTGAAAGTTGCCCATGTGGAAATGGGGTCCGCACAAAATGGTGCAACAAACTCTTTTGCCAAAGTTGCTGATTCCACCCATGTGGAAAATCCTGACAATGCAAGCTCAGAGGGGCAGATTTTGCACCAATGTGGGGCCTTAGCAGCTGTGACAGGTAGGTGGTAGGTTATTGAGACCAGTCAATGGTCAGAGAATTCCATTTTTGTTGTTTTGAAGTGGGAGATGTGGGGTTGTAATTTTGCCAGCATAAGGATAAGGTCGATGCGGGTCATGGACCTTAATTGGCCATTATGGATGTGGGGGTGCATCATGTTTTCGAGCAGTAGGGCATGTCATGGCAGCACATCCATTAACCCGAGAGTGGCCTTTAGAACATGCAGTTCTATGTGACCCTGGGGGCGTGGGATGAGGAAGGCCACCAGTCCATTGGTGTGTTTAGCCAACAGTTCATGTCGCCAACTATGAATGGGTCTGGGGGTGGTGAAAGGAATTTGACTGACAAGAAAAATTCCTGACGCTCGCGTGCACCATTTGGGGCATAGATGTTGATGATTGCATGCGCTACATCAGCCCAAGAGAAAGTGAAAACAAGAACTCGGTCATTTAGAAATGTTTCTGACGTAAAAACTTATAGAGATTGTTTCTCCAAACTAGCACCCCACAATGCTTTGACCAAAAGGATAGGGATATGAGGAGCATTGTTTTTCAAGCTTCCTTGGAACCTCATGGACAGTGGGACTCCTTGATGGCCAGGATATCCACAGGTAAATTTTGTTGTATCAAACTCAGTTTCCTAGCCTGGGACGGGGAGGCCTTGAGTCTGGTGATATTCAACATCCTTAAAGTGAAGGTTTCCCCCATTTCACCTTAGGTGCGAGGGGGTGGGCACCCAGGCCCACCAGCCTCCTCTAGATCCCCATGGGCCTTCACAGCAGCATGGGTGTTAGCAGCAACGCTATCAGAATTTTCGTTAATTTTTGCGGAAAGAGTTGCGTTGGCTTTAGCCTTTGCTTTTTGTTTTCCTGACGTCGGACAAATTTTTTGCGGTGCGGATGAGTTTGGTGCACTGTTGAGCAGGTCAAAAAAAATTTTCAGTTGGGATGGGTCCCAAGTTGGTTACAACCGGAGCTTGGGTGCAACAATTGGGTGAGATTGAGTCCCCTATCAGATCCTCAGATTGAGTGGCCCACTTGGCATGGGCTTCCCAATATGATTGGTTGATGGATTCCCAAGTCGCTTCCACTGCAAAGGTTTCAATGTCCTCCTGGCATTGGGAGTGTGGGATAGCGGTGGTGGCTTTGGCCGCTTCCTTGGCCATGGCCCTGTGGGCCTGCTTGGCCTTCTTCCGCTCTTGCAGGGAGATAGGCTTTACCAGTAGGTAGCAGCCTTGTGCTCCCCATGGGAAAGCCTCTTTGGTGCTTGCGGTTGGTTCATAGTGCGCCTCTCTGCTGGCCATGGCCGCCGAGGGGTGCTCTTGGAATGTGACGCCCTCTTTGGTGGGGCATGCATGCGCCTTATGGCCAAATGCATCACACTGGGTGAAAATGAGGGCGCGCTGTCCATGGTCACCTGGAATGGGTGAGTGGTATGCCCTGCGGTATCAATAAAAGTGGAGTGTGGGATCTGGGTTAGGTCCTTCATGATCTCCTTATTTGGGGTCAGAACTTTGATGGCTTTGCCAGTGCACAGGTGTGGCATCAGCGTGAAGCGTTGCATTTCAAAAGATTGTATTTCACCATATACAGTGAGATCATCTTTCAGGTGTTGTTCCAAAATGTCACCTTTTACCATAGTAGGCAAAAAGTCAAACATGAGGAAAATTAGATTTGATTTTGTCCATCTGGTGCATTTGGTTTCGATGACCCATTGCCCTTTGGGGAGGTCGACCACTATGCACACCACAGCAGCCTCGTCTGCTGCCTCTTTGTTTTCGAAACCTAGGTCTAGCCAACCATGTGACATGGAGTGAGGTGTGACATACACCGCGGTTGGGAAAATTGTGTGCACATCTTCACAAAATTTTTCCCATAAGGCTGCTTGTTGGATGTCCAGAAACATGCAGATTCCAAATTCCACCGATGAGAGTGGCTGGGAGTGTGGCGTGTTGATGTACTGGTTGCATCGTGCTTGCCATGCGAGTATTTCCAGTGAAATAGTGACTGCTGGTTTTTTAAGTTTTTGTCTATTCCGCCAGTTTCTCCAGGGCGTTTTCAAACGTTGGAGGCCGCGGGCCTTCCAACTACTCCTCTTACCTTACTTGCCCAACTGCTCCCTGACATGGTCGCAGACTAATCTCCTCTGTGAGATTATCAAACTAGATTCAGACTTGAATTGAATAGGTTGCAAAAGTGATTGCAACGAGAAAGAAAACATATTAAGTCCCCTTCTTTCTTCTTTGATAAAGTTATTTTCCAAGTAACTAATTCCTGAAAATTACAACATTATTGATCCTTTCCTCCATCTTAGCGACTCATTCTTCCAAGGCTGTGAATTCTCAATGATCCACTGAGTTTAGGGCATTCAGATTAATGGTGGCTAACTCCATCAATAGTTTTCTTAACTCATCTTTATATGATATCCTACTAAAGCCTTCTAATCAACTACACCCCTGTAATGAGCACCACTTCGAAAAAGTTATGGGTATGGTTATTATTATCAGCCAATAACCCCTATAACTTATTACTTGCACAGGTTCAGGCTTTGTGCAATTTGTCCACATCATATTGTTGTTGATATAATTGGTTGATAAAAGTATGACAACTAATATCTTTAGTTGAATGAAAATCTTAGATCTTGGCCCAACGCTCAGCCAATATTTCCGCTCAAAATACTTGAGATGTCTCAAAATAGGGATTCATTCCCTCGTACTGTCTAACCCAATCTTCTCTGAGATTCCCTGGTGACAGTTTCTCCAGTTTTACACACAGTTGGAAGCAAACCCCAATTTATTTCTGCTTCTTCTCTGGATCCCGCTCAGATTCTTAATCTTTCCTTAAAGAGTCTCCCAATTATCACACACAGCAATAATACTCCTGAGAAAAATTAGAACAATTGAAGTTGATAAAGTTTACTAGTTAAAACTATATACTGGATAATTTTTTTTTCTTTATTGATGAATTCTAGGAAATTTATAGTGGGGTATTCAGCGCCCAACCCTTGGTTGACACCTCTTTGATGAAATGGCAGCCGTTGCTGTTGATCACCCATCCTCATCTCAGCAGCGATGGTCTTCCCTATCCTGGCTAAGATTCTGTCATTGGACATCCTCAAGACTTAAAATGGAAAGAGTCAAAAAATTTGTATCTAACGTTTTCCTCTTGATCCAATCAAACCAACCATATTTGGCTAGCGACCTGCTTAGGTAATGGGACTTAATACCCATCAAGGCAGGTCATGAAACAACTGTTTGATTCACTAGTTGCAGGTGGCATCACTTGCCTCGCAACTTACATCTTACATTTTCAATCAGTCAGTGATAAAACCTGACAAATCCCAATTGGTACACCTGATAGTTAATCACTATCAGATGCCCCTATTTTATTTACAAATCTGCCCGATGAGATCTTAAGCATTCATTAAGATTGATCCCTGACATATCTAACCAGGCGAATAACTAAAATACCCCAAACATAGGTACTCCAAAATCAGGGTCAACCAATTTTCAAATCACCTCTCATTAGGGAATTATCCCCTAGAGATTTCTGGTAATCTAGAAGGCTGGGAATATTGGCAAAAATCCCTAAAACTGCCAATTAATAATTTAAATCATTATTCTGCAGTTTTAAACTCTATTCTTTTTAATGTCATTTATGCTCTTTTTGAGATTATTAGCCAGCTCAATGATGAATGGTCATTTATTACCATAATATGGGTCAATGAATATATGCTCTGAGTTACTTGTAAGTGTCAAAAACCACCAAGCATTCCTTTTCCATCACAGTGTAATTATTTTTATAACATTAAGGTCCAGATGGCATAGCACTGGGACTCTCCTCTCCATCTACACCTATTTGAATTTTAACAACTCCTAATACAGTTAGAGATTGATCAATCCAAACAATAAATTCTTGAGTAAAGTTGAGATATTTTGAAAAAAATAAATCTATTATTAGGACAAATTAAGCTTAATAAAGGATTCTTGGCAGGCTGAGTCCATTCAAGCCGATCTTGAAATAATAAATAAAGCTCTTAAGATCCCGCTTGCCCTCAAGGTGAACCAGACATCTTAATGGAAAGTCGCCTAAATTATAAGATGTAGAACTGGTCTTGCAAATTTAAAGAAATTCAGTGCAAATTATAATTATAAGCTTAAATTACACCAAATATGGGTGACTGTAGGATTACACACCTGGGTATATCAGCACTTGGAAAAGTCCCAAAAGAAAAGGTGCGGTGGGAGTTATGCCAATCTGGACTTCATCACCTGGTGGGCTAATTGACAAGCATGATTTGAAATGATGACCCACACCCCAAATTATAATGCAGACAAGGTTCAGGGGCAATATTGACATGACCACCTGAATATGTAGCCTGGATAACTACATCATTGGGCTTTATCCCATGAACTCATATAGTATTGATAGGATGTTTAATGACCTCAAATTTCATGCACTGGAAGTGACTCATTCATAAGGCGCTAACATTAATGGGGCATTCTAAGATTAGTATACTAAACAAAGCAAACTTGTGGGAATATTACATAACTAGATAAATAGAAGCCATATGTTAAAATCTTTGGCCTGTTCAACTGCTGGGATAACCCTGATATGGATTGATGGCCTAATCCCAGGGGATACCCACCTGGACACATTGAATTCCGACAATGAAGGCATCGCTTGGCTTACAGTATGCTATTCCCCCAAGTTCACCACTCCTTCCCCACATGACGTGGCCCAACATATGTGAGAGAGCGCTCATATTGATGAGTCGCATTGACCACATCCTTGTCCCACAATCCCACTGCTCAAGAATCTCCAAATTTACAGCAAAAAATATCAATTTTTCTGACCACTGATTGGTTACAGTGCAGTTAGCGCCAACCCAATCCCACACACAGGTGTCGCCTTGGAGAAAGCTTCACCCAAAAGATATAAAATTGCACGAGATATCTGACTGGGTCAAAAACAAGGCTATGAACCCAGAATTCACAGCCCCATTCACTTCGGATCCCACCAGAACATGGGAAATTTTCAAAAAGGATTTAATCAACAAAACCTGACATATTGCATCACATAAGTACACCGCCAACACAGCCACAATCAAGCGTACCTTGGCGGAACTAGACCACCTGAAGATAAATACTCTGAGATCTGGCTATAGCCCAACTTGGGACGCAAAGGGGCAGAAATATCTGCCTAACTTAACAATCTCATCTTTGAACACCAACAGAGAATTAAAGTATTGAACAAAGGTAAGTTCATAAAGGAAGGCAAAACCTGTTCAACATACTTTTTCCGCCAATTCCACTCCTGTGGAAACCAGCTCGCATGCACAAGGTCCACAAGACCAACGGCACTGTGGCAACTGACCCTGAGGAGGTCAAGGTGGAATTACACCGCTAATACACCGAATTAAATCGTGAAACGCCAACAGTTCCACAAAAAATCAAAGAATTTATACAAACTGCTGAGATACAAAGTACACCACCGAATTACAACATACTATCCCTAATTACATAGGAGGAGCTTTGGGAGACAATTCGCGGTGCACCATGTAGGAAATGCCCAGGGCCTGATGGGATACCTACAAATTTTACAAAAAATATTTTCAACAAATCGCCCCCTCCTATTGGCGTCTATGAACCAGAGCTTGTTGGAAACACGCCTATTACCAGGAGGCCATGAATCCTACGTTATAACCTTGTATAAAATGGGTGACAAGTTGGACCTGTCCAACTGGCACCCAATTGCACTCTCCAACACTGACGCAAAAATTCTAACAAAAATTTTAGCAGCTAGATTAGGCGCAATTGCATCTGCCTTATCACCCAACCAGTTTGGGTTTATACCAGGGCGTTCAATCTGGAACAACATTCACCCTGTTGCAAACATTTGCCAATCCAATGCAACTGGTGCCCTGGTCTTCTTGGATCAGGAAAAGGCGTGTGACCGTGTTAGCTAGCCATACCTAAAAGAATGTCTACATGCCTTCAAACTCCCACCAAGATTCATAAAATGGGCGATGCTCCTAACAGAATCTGCAACCATGACTGTATGCGCCCTGGATTTCTAACAAACAAGATTAAACCACACAGAGGGCTCAAACAAGGGGATCCCCTCAGCCCATTGCTATACAATTTCAGCTTTGACCCACTCCTCCGAGTAACTGACTCACGTCTCATGGGGATAACCGCACAAGGACAACCAACAGTCAAGATACTGGCCTTTGTGGATGACTGCGTAGCAGGTATAGCAAACAATGAAGATGCCAACAGCTGGAACGCACTCTAAAGGAATACTCCAAGGTGAGCAATGCACCACTCAACAAAAGAAAGACAGAAATCATCCTCTTAGGCAAATACACAAACAATTAGGCCACAACATCAGAACCTCATACCAACACACGAAGAAAAAACCCAATCATTTTACCCTTTGCATCACCTCCCACCACCACTCCTGATTGACACCTTGGAATTTGGCTAAAATCAGGGGGATATGCTAATGAGACAATGGAAAGTAACCTGTTACAACTGGTATCCAAACGCGTCGCCTCCCTCAAGGGAAGAACCCCAGGATTAACAGGACGAGTTACAGTTGCTAACTCGCTCATCCTCCCAATACTATGGTACCAGGCCCACGCGATCGCCTTCTCACCTACCTTTATAACCTCAATTCGCGCGCTTATCCAGGGCTAGCTGTGGCCTGGCTCTCACCCTCCTATACGGATGGAAACACTATTTGGCCCACGCTCAAGCGGAGGCATGGGACTAATAGATTTTAAGAGCCACGCCAATCACATCCTAGGTACCTGGATAAAGGAAATCCTTGCTCCAGACCTCCCGCAACAACATTGGTCCAGAGCAGCAAGGACTAACTTTGCACAGGCGCTCAAATTAACCAACCCACATAGTCCACCCAAACTACTTTCATACCTTGCCAAGCACCCTACTGCAACGGGTCCGCATGGAACCTCCTCTCATTTCAAACATATCCTCTGAACTATCCGCCAAATGGGATGGACCATAGAGAACATGGGTACTATACAGGGAAGGGGACGACCCAGTCCCCAATTCAAATTAAGAAACCCAGAAAACCACCCACAGAGAGATATGCTCGCAACAACCCCAATCATAGCTAGGATAGAATACCTAGATATGTTGGATATTCCCTATGATTTAACCACACAGAAGGCAATGTGGAAAATGACTCACCACCCACTCCTTCAGCCAAGGATAAGAGCAAACGCCTGGCGCTGTCTGAGAAGGACCTATAGGATGGCAGACCGTTCCAACTCCCTCCACAAAACATGTGCAGTATGTGAAGGGGAGGGATCCCTACATCACCTCCTAGAAACATGCCCCCCAACCAAAGCTATATGGCAGGAAGTCGCATGCCTACTTAAGATCCAAAACGAATAGGAATTCTCTATCTCATGGAGCCTCCTCGCACTCCAGATCAAGTCGCCAATCCCATCTACCCTCTGTTCCTTAATGATACCCATTGCAATGTGGACAATCCACACAATTGAATTAGATGCGTTCAAGGGCACGGTCCCAACCATTAATGGGGTTATTAACAGATTCCATGTCTACTTACTGGAGCACTTCCAAGCCTGGCTCTATGGATTTATGAGACCAAGTGTGTGTGTGTGTGTGTGTGTGTGTGTGTGTGTGTGTGTGTGTGTGTGTGTGTGTGGGGGGGGGGGGGGGGGGGGGGGGGGGGGGGGGGCAAAAAGCGCTCATAGAATCATGGTTCCCACTCTGGTTCCTCCACACAGACACTTTCCTTCACACCAGCTCCATAGCAGGGGAAACCCCCTCAGAGTAGCGCACCCCCCCCCCCCCCATACCTGGCAGTCCCGCTGGCAACAGGGGTAACTTGAGTACCCTGGGGTGCCCAATTTTATATTTGTCAGTTATTTCCTTAGTTTTATGTATATTCAATAATGTCCGTCCCCTGGTTGGCTTACCTCAGTTAAATAAAATCTTTGGCCTGATTGGTGGCTCACTTCTGGCCCTATATTTCAACTGCACAGATTCGTGGATCCTTGCGTTGATCTTTTGATTAAATTTGTGTAACTGAAGCAATAGTATGAAGACTATTATTAGATTTGAATCTCCAAAAGCCACGTTGAGTGAAAAGTCCAACGCTAAACTGGCGCTTCTTTGTCTTAAAGATATTCTGGTACTGGTAGGGAACACTTTCCCTATTCTCTTCATGCAGAGCCAAGTGGAGACTTGATAGTAAAAACTTAAGGATATCTAATCCTTGCACTCTTCTCTTAAGAGTAATGTTAAAACAACCAATGTTAAAACAACTAGTTAATATCAAGTTTAAATCTGTTTTTAGGGAATAATTTGGGGTTTTTATAGTTAGAATCAGCACAAAACTTTTTGACTGTTCACTGGGAATTATTTGTGCTCCTATACTGGTTTGACCCTCAGTGTTAGGCACCAAATCTCGTCAGGTATTGTTGCCTTGGGTTTCTTAGGCAGCGTAATCCTTAAGTGTTTGTTAAAACCAAACAATTGGTACTAGGTACTCAAAACCTATTTTTTGGCTGATGACACTTCTACTCTTCCTCTGGCGTTCAAACGTTTTGGTAGTTTCTGATGACTCTAATCCATCCCACTCTGAACGATTCCCTACAATTTGAACATTGGGTGTTATTCCAATGTCAAATTAGAGCTTGATTTCATTGGGGATGATGCCCAACAAAATTCACATCTGTTGGTGGCCTCAATTATCATTAGGGATGATGCTCGGCGATAATTCATTAGTTGGCAACCTATAATATCATCAGGGGTGATGCCCAATGATAATCTCATCAATCAGCCACTATTGCTGATCCTATAAGATTATAACTTGGTCATCAAATCTTTATAGTTGGTTAAAAGGTTGGATTATGTGGTCATCTGCAATTCTGACACCATGTAAAAACACTAATGTGCTTATTTTATGGAAATTTTTGAATCTCAATGGGGAAGAAGGAGAGCGCGTTCTCTGCCTGAAATGATATCCTGGCAAGAGCTATGTTAATTAGCTAATAACTAGGCGTGAGAGCCTAGTGAATATGGGAACTCAATGACTTGATGTAATTGGATTTGGAGCCCAAAATTTGAAACAATTTTACCAAAAAATTTAATAATAAAATTACAACAAAAGCATTGACTTAACAGCTATGTATGGTTTGAAGTGATCAGATTTGAACATTTTCTATGGCAGATTTTCTAAAAAACCTACATTAGGCAAATAAATGTACTATCGCCTCCCAATACATCACGTTCTTCAGAAACAGGATCTTGGTATTCTCTGTTAAAAAATAACCAGATGGAGCCTACTGATTTTATCAGAATTAGGGGTGTCATTTAGTCAGATGTGACTGCTGGCTAATCACCTAGTTCAATATTATTTAATGCTATATTTATTAATTTGATTTAGGTTTGGCGGAATCTGCATTTGCTGCCAATTGACCATTCAAAGGTTGATTATAGAAATATACAGCAGAAAGCTAATAAATCTGTTGCCAAGCTTCTGAATTTGGTTCTGCTGCTAATTTGGAGCACTAGCAATTCATGCTGAGGATGCTCGATGTTATGATTAGTTATGAATTTATATATGATTGACCAGCGACTCATGCTGAGGATGGATTGACCTAATTTAATTTTGGTGATTAGACAAGCGGATTGGGAGGGAATCGTTACCATGAACAACTGAGGCTTTATAAAAAGTGCCAACTTGGATGGCCAAAGAGTTTCATAGCTCAGGAGCCTATAGTATAAATTGTTATTCTTCCCTCCAAATAATGATCTATCTCACCTAATTTATTTTAGTTGCTAGTTGTTCATCAGCTATGGAATTATAAAATGGGAATGTAGATCTCTGAAGTTGGCTCAAGTGATGTGCCTGGAGTGGTCAATGATGCCAGCTCCCATACCTCAGCCTTAGGAGGAACAGGCGGGAACCTGGCCAACTGGCCACCAACAATGTTTCCAACTGGCCGTCAACCCGCGGGGTGCAGCATGAGAGTGCCTTGGCCACCCAGGATGGGGGCAGGACTCATAGTGGCACACCACAGACCCTGGGGCTAAGGTGAAGTTGTTGGTCTGCTGTGTTGGTGGGTTTGACGCAGACTCACAGGGGGTTGGTACTCCTATGAAGGCAAAATGGCAAGGGCCAACCAGTCTTCATACTAGTTGGCCTGGAACACTAGCGGAGCCCACAGTCAATTTCGCAACATGCTCCAACCAGAACTGCCAAAGCGGAATTTTCAATAAAGTGATCTTCCAATGAGTGACCTTATAGAATGGAAGCCTGTGGTAATTAGGCTGTAACCAGATTTACCATATCAAATCATTGGGTTTCCTGGAGGTCTCAAAGTGGGTTCATGATGCCTCAACTACCAGCAGTCCATTTGACCACCCAAAACCACTATTTTCATTCCCAAAATGGCCATCTAAAACTAAGAAGAAAATTTGAGATTCCATAGTAGTTCTTGGGATATTGACGAGGGTACAATTTTAGACTGGCTGGCATACCTACAACCAAGAATAAGGTGACCTGATATGATTTAATGAATAAGTTTTACAAGACCACTCTAGCCACTGCAGTGAACCAGTTATCCCTTGGAAAGTTGCCTCATTCTATATAATATAACATTGGTCGTTTAAAACACATAAAGTTGCTGTAAAAATTATACTGAAAATATAGAAGTTCTAGATAGCATTGAACCTGGATGTTGCCAGATAATAACGCGCTTGAGCAATTCATATCCTAGAAAATTACTAACAGAACAAGGTGCGGTGGGCATTCATGCTGGCCAGGCCTCACTTTTCTGGTGTATATATGACAAGCTCAAGTTTCAGTGCTGACCCACATCCTGAATCGCAACTCATGTTGAGAATCTTTGGGGATTTTTGACATGCCCAGCTGGCCTCTGGTCATCTGCATGGCTATGTTATTAGCTACAGTCATGTAACTTCAAATGGTGCCTTTTCAAAGATTAAGTGACCTCAGGCAATTATGCAATGGAAGCTACTCAGTCACAAAGGCGCCAACACCTTTGGGGAGTTCTGGGATTAGTATTCCCACAAACAAATTGGCTGAGTGATCATAATCTTAACTAAATAAATAAAAAACTAAGCTGAATTTAAAGAAGCCAAATATTATGAAAAATTATTGAATCTCAGGTGCTGAAGAAGGGGAACGCATTCTCTAACTTAATGGTATCCCAGAAAGAGTTATGAAAATTTTGCATTTAAATAGACATTTGAGCCTATCAAATTCCAGCGCTCCAGAGACACACTAGCCATATTAATGTTAATAACCCTGTGTGACAAGAAAAGACCTGGCTTCCTTCATAGTATTTTAGAACCCATAAAGGCATCCACAGTACACAAGGCACTGCTGGTCTCAAGGGGCTGTATGGAGGCGCGCTCAAGGAGGAACTGTAAATAGGAAGATGTAGGGAGTTGTTTGCCATTCATCATTAATCTACTATAAATGAATAAATAAATAAGAATGAAGGTTTCTTCAATAATTATACTTATTTTAAACAAACCGGGAAACTGAATAAAACACCTTAAAAACTCTCTAAGCGAAGGTTGTTAATTCTTGTACTAGGAAGGGGAGAAGAACGAGGTCATGGGATTCAAGCTCTTAAGAACATACCTATACTATTCTTAAGAAGTTTATTTCTTAAACCAATTAGCCAAATTTGAGCTGCAATTAATCACGTTACTTTTGTTTACATAGGAACTTGTTGATACTATCACCCCATGTCTGACGCTCTTTTTTATACTTTTGGCTCTAGTAAAAAATGAAAGAATTATTATACCTGGGCTTATCTCAGAGGTCAGGTTTGCTGCAATTACTAGGGCGTCATTTGGAACCTTATGCATAGAGGGTTTTTTGCACTATAAGCTTAATGTTATAAACACTTCTAAATTTGAGTCATGATTGTTAGATTTTCTGTACTAATTTGCTCTGAAGTTTCATAAGTGATGGTAGCTTTGCTCCCGGGAGGGGGCTTTGGGGTGGGGGGAACTAGACAGGGAGGGGCTGCCACTACCCATCTCTCATACAGGGTATTCCCTAGTTCAGTTTATTGGGTAGTTGGAAAATCACTTTGGGTTGGACTCTTTTGTCCTTAAGGGATGCAAAACACTGTCAATCTTGATAGTTGGTGCCTGGGGTCTTACAATTTTAGCCTAAAATTGAAAAATTTAACCAAAAAATCTTTGAACATATTTAGGATAAGTCATCAAGAGGATATGGGCATTACTGATGCATGAAAGAGTTTAAATAAACCCTAAAATAAAAGAGTGTAAAGATTGGAACGAGATGAGTGGATTCACTTAAACCAAAGCTAAAACAGAAAGTAGGCAATATAGTCAGAAATTGGTAAATTGCTACCCAACCATGGTGGAAAGGGAGGGGGATTAAGTGGCTTGTCTTCACCATCTGTGAATACATAGGAGAGGTTAAGGCATAAGGCAGAGAATAAAGATGTGGGGGCATCTGCGATATGAAGATCAATGTCATTTAATAGGTGATTAAAATGTGATTAATTAAAGAGCTGTGATCAACTCATTCAGGTCATGCTCAGCTTGAAGCTGGGCCTCAGGGTGGGTGACAAAGGGTGTAAAGCTGTTGTGTATATTTCTAGAATAAAAAGACTTAGTAACTTACATGACGTTTTAACTTATTTGTTGGTGGTGTTGAATAGCATGGTAATTTTGCACTTAGAATGGCGGTGAAGTCTTAAGGTAAGACTCAGGGGCAGGCCATTCATCAGCAGTGTAACTGACTTTGCTTTGGCCTTATGGAGGGGATGATATACAGGGGAAAAGACTGCTTTAAATTTGAGCTGATTCAAACTGAAAAGAGTTGAGACAAGGTTTTAAGGATATGAGGGCTAGGAGGTAATTAGCTATCATAGTCCTATTAAAAATAGTCAAGGTGTATAAGGTTATCTTCAGCGGGAATAGGGCCAACATTTTTGGTAACCTCAGCCAATAAGGCCTAAGGATTTTGGTTACAATGAATTGAATTATCCACATAAGAATAGTTTTTGGTGAGTGAGTTGGTTGGTGTTTGAGAACAAACGGTGGTCTAGACCTGAGCCTGATTGATTGATTCCATTTTAGGATGTTGAGTGAGGTTGGAGAATTGATTAAGGGTGGACTTTTCTCGTTGGCCCACCAGTGAGTGGGTAGGGTGGGAGGAGGCAGCTAGACACTTTAGTCATTAGTTGCTGGTGCTTTCTCAGAAATGGAGTCAGTGATGGTAGGGTCATCAGTCGGGCAACAAAAAACTTTTATAACAATCTAAATTGTAGTAGATGGGACAAATCAGTTGACTATTATTTGACAAAAGCCTAAAAGATATGATCTTATGCCACAGCAATGTGAGCGTTCAGAGAAACTTGTTTAGCAATTGTGGGATGATGGGTATTGATGGTAACAGTTAATCAAGAGGCATCGAGGCTTTCTGCACAGGAAGAAACTGTAAAATGGAGAATGGTGTTGGTGCCGTATGCTGAAAGCCCCAACATCAACCCTTCATATAAATCATGCTGTGGGAGGTTTGAGGGGAGGTTTGCAAAGCTCACCACCATTGTGGTGTCATTGGGCATAAAAAATCAGGTTGTTGGTCTAAGTGTACATTTATATATTAAATGAGTTGCCACTGCAATGGCGGCATCCTCCTCAGAGGGAGAACCATTGTCAAAATAACCCTTATAAGGGCGGAAGTCTGTAAAGCCAGCTGGCGCAAATGTGGCAGTGGTCATTTTGATAATTGCTTTTTTAGCTTATGATAGTAAATTCCCATAGTCAACTTGGAGACAAAAAACACATGTTTGATCAAGCTAGGTGAGAGGGTAGGGGCGAGTCATCTGGGCATTTGCAAGATGGAGTGCTAAGTCCTTTGGTGAGACAAAGCATCCAGAACTATTAGGAGAATTAGTTGATCTAATACAAGCGCGTTTTCTACTGAACAAAAAATGTTAAGGGTGGAGCACCGCTTCCCCATACTGGGGAAGCAGGCAGTGGATAAGAAGACATATATAGTGGATGGTGTTTTGGTGGTTTGGTTGAAATAAACCTTTGAATAAATTGCTCAAAAGTGAGTTTAAGTGGAAAAAAGCTTTGAATCACCAAAAATTTAATTTTAAAATTTTTTAAAAGCATTGAATTGACAATTAAGTCATATCAGAGCTGTGGGGTCACAACTGTTACTATAGCATATTACTAAGTCTTAATTGCAGTGAATCCATGTACAATCACTGATAATTAGCTTTATCCTTTGATAGGTAAATCAGCGGTTTTATTAATTGAGCAAAGCTTATAATGAGCCATCATTCATAACAAATTTTAATAAAATGTTGGATATTGTGCCTGGATTTAAGTCATTTTTATATAGCATTTAATTTAGGAAATTATGGCTGAAGACCTTCTTGATATTATTATTAGCCATGGTAATTTAACTGTCCCTAAAGAATAGCGTTTTCTTGGCTTGATCCTAGGTTTGCAGCCAAAAGCATCTTATAAAATTTATATGCTAAAAATGGTCAGTTAAGGTGTAACTGAAAACACTAATATCAGCAAGGTACACTAGTACAGCAATTTTTAATCTCCCAAGATTGTTCCTATATCCTGCTGTAATGTTGACGTAGCAGTATACAGACATTGAGACATTTTTGGCCAAAACACTCTCTACTGGGTGATTATAGCATATTTTTTTCTGTTCAAGTTTATATATATTTCTATACAGATTGATGAGATACATCATTGGGAAAAATTTGTACTTCTAAGCCTGTCCAAAGCATTTTTTAATCCATTGTAAAGAATAAGACCCTTTTACAAAATAAATTTAAGTTTTTAATACTCAATAGATACTCTATTGCTTTCATCTTCTTATATAAAATATTTAGAGCAGCCCACATAATTTTAAATGACATCAAAAGGCCTCAATTGATTAGATTCTTAAATTCTTTAAGACAACTTTATAAAACGCTTCCAATATTCTAATCAGGCGTAATCAAATTAAAATTATGATCTTTAGTATTTATCTTATGGACATTTCCTTATACCACACTAAGTCAACGTCTTTTATTGCATCTATTTTTTGTATTTTTTGAATAAAGTTTTGACTTGGTCCTGTTATTAGATACTCTTGTTGCCAAATTGGCCAACAAAAGTGTATGTTTCTCAGTTTCAGTTATCAGGATGGATAGAACTTTGCATCCCTAAGAAATAAAAAGGATACCAACTCTAAGGCGTTTCCATTGACCCAATTAGGTGTCCTTGGACACACTGTGGATGAGCGCTGGGTATATGCTTCTCCTCCTTGCCTGATTTCCCCACCCTACACCCTACACCCTACACCCAACTCACAAGCACAATCATTTCATTAGACCAAAAATAGTAAAGCAGTATTTGCAGAGAATTAGACAGATCTGTGTTGGATTCAAATATTTGTTAAAAATGGAACATGAAAATGTCCTTTTCCAAACGGAGTAATCAACAAGGAGCATAGTTGAAAATTGATACTTGGGGTATTCTTAAGTAAAAATACCATAGCAAACGAATCCTAAATACAATCAATGTTAGACAAAAAAGCTAAATAATGGGAATTAATCAAGTCAGTAAATTTAGATGCGCTGAAGAAACCTTAATTGTTTGAAATATGGATTAAACCCCATTGAAGTAGTGTGGTCAAGAAAATTCAATTAATTATATTATTGAGATATGAAGTTAAAATCTCATTCAAATTTTTTGAGAATAACAATAGTTAAAATTTTTAACATTTTTGTTTTTCTAATCCCCTTCACATCATATTAACTTTAAAAACTCATCTTTCCCATAATGATAACATATGTTACTATGATTCAATTCAAACAGCAATTTTGATAATCACACAGGAGAGATGGGCGATTTCAACAAATTCCAATTAAACTGGGCTAAAGCCATATCAGGCTTTGGACAAAACGGTGCGCCAAAGGGCAAGAAACGCCCTGGAGGGGGACCAGGAACCAATGCCACCAAGAAACCACAAACTCAGACACCATCAAGGTTTTGGAGCTTACCACAAAACAAAATTTATACATGAAAATCCAATATGTCCAACCTCTATCAAAGGTGGAGCATAGGCTCTGACTTATCTTAGTGTTGAGTCTCCAACTCTGAGGGAGAATTGGGCGAGGCACAAACCTCCCTTTTCCCCCATGTGGTGTACGTTACCACCCATACCATCCACCACAGCTGGATCAATATAGGCTTTTAACTGAAGAAGTTGCAGATGCCGCCGCAAAAGTCTGCATCAAAATTGCCCTCCCAAGAGCAAACAAATTGTGCGGACCATGCATACCAGATGGAACAAAGCAAGCACTTTTTTCATTTCCTCTGATTTTCTTTCTAAACCTTCCCCACATTTTCATTAAGGAGGAGCTCAGAAATGTACTCCAAAGCTATGGACAAATTAAGCAACTTATAATACAGCAGTTTTACCTGATGCCAAACCTGTGCACAGAAAAGGCAATTGCCGTGATCAACCCAGTCCCTGATGTGGCTGTGGACCTTACAAAAATTTCACGCACAGTGGTACTTCACCTCCCAGATGGGGGAGTGTCAAAGCCACTCTGCGTCACACTGTATCATGCACCACCTATCTGTAACCACTGCACCACATTGGGGCACAAGGAACATGCATGCCCCGTGAAGGAAGGTATTTTGGACCCAGACTTCTGTGATGACGCCATGGATAAAGATGACAAAACTTTCTCCAAAATAACTGACAGCAACTATGCCTTCCTCTGGGGAGATGATGGGAGATACATCCTCATAGACCCAGTATCGCTAGACTACACAAAATAGTGCAGAAGGCCTGAAAGCAGGCAGCGGCCAAGGCTGCATCAATTGTAGCCTCCTCCCTCAACCCTGGCCAAATTCAGGAGGACATAGAGAAAATCAACTGAGTCAACCAATCAGAACAAAAAGCCCAAGCCGAGAAGGACATGGAGTAAAAAACTGAGCCATCAATAAGAGCAGAATGCCCAAGCTGAAAATTTTTTAACAATTTGATTAAATCACCAAGTGGTATCAATCAAGCAAACTTACCAGAACAGTTCAGCTTCACTATAGGTGAAAATTCGGGACCCAATTCTTTAAAGTTGTTCACAGAACTACAAATTCCAATCAGTGCACCGCACTGAACCACCATGAGCCATGAGCAGAAAAATCTAATGCAAACCTTAAAACCACAAAACCCATGCAAATTGACAAAGGGTAAGGGATCAGACAGTGACACAGAGTGAACTGGCCCAGTGACATTGAGCAAGTTCAAGACAATAAATGGTGGGTTAGGGCTGGATCACCCTCCCAACTGCTCCTGAGGTGCCGCAGGCACCTCAGTGTCAATAGGAACGCTAACCATTGTGAGAGCCAGAGCTCAAGCGTCCCAAGCCATAAAGCTGGACTTCCTGCAAAAACCCATTGTAGGCACCTTGGCCATCTAAGAAACCCACTGTATACAGGGGAAGAGGGATCCTGGTCAGCCAGGGTCTCACCATCCCTATCAGTATGGACGTCCCAATGTGGGGTGGTCATCCGAAATAACAAAAAATTAAATATCACCAACTCCTCTTCATATCCTCAAAGCCACATCCTGTAGCAACAATCGCAAGCCAAGAGGACATAATCTTGATAGCATGTATCTACACACTGTGCACCACAGCTGATATAAGATAATTCCTCAAAACTGTCCCAACACTCACCCTTCCACCAGATACTATCCTGTTGGGTGACTTCAACTTTTGGGATAAGCCCAACACGGACAGATGGCCTAACACCAGTGGTACCCACTGGGGCACATCAAATTCTGTGCAATGAAGGCATCCCTTGGCCTACGTGATACCCTCCCTCCAGGTCACCACTTTTTCCCCACATGACCCACCCCAACATGCACAAGAGAACGCTCATCTCAAGGAAATGCATTGACAACATCCTCACCCCCAAAACCCACCATTTAAACATCTTCAACTTCTCACCAAAAAAGATCAATTTTTCTGACCACTGACTCATTTATTATAGCTCTCGCCAACCCAAACTTTCACACAGGCGTCGACCTGGAGGAAGCTACACCCACAAAACATAAAATGGCCCAAAATATCCAACTGGGTCAAACATTAGGCCTCAAACCCAGAATTTGCAACCCCATTATTGTCAGAATCCATCAAAACCTGGGAAAAGCTAAAAGCTGAACTAATAAATAAAACTTGCATCTCGCCTCACATAAGTACACCACCAACACAGCCACAATCAGGTGAACCTTGGCAGATGTTGAGATTCTGATATGACTTTACAATAAGCCTGAAATAGCTTTAGATCGGTGTATCCCCCATTTAGGTTGGGACCACCTAGTGCTAAAAAAAGCCTGAAATAGCTATGGCAGATTGCGAAGAATTCGCCAACCATGATATTATCTATAATTTATTTGAGGCCTTAAGTTGAGGCGATCGTGGGTTGGATTAGGCTTAATTTTGAATTGCCTTCAAATAGGGCGATAATGCAATATTAATGATTGACAAATATTGTTACTATCCCCTTGAACTGAGGCGATAGACAATTGAACACCATACTCTGCCAGAACCAATGTGATATGGCAGAACTGATTATCAAGCTGAGAAAATAGTATCGCCTGAAGTTGCTGAGATATAAGCAAGATGGGGCAATTGAAGAAAGAAGGTTGTTAGTAGTTTATATGAGCGTAACAGCAAGGATCTTCTAGATATTAAATAACTAAAGTGTCATTTGGAGCGGATAGCTCTATATTTTATCATATTGTATTTTAAGTGTGTGTCTGTGGACCAAAAATCTTCATATCATTTATCTGATTGCTCAGTGGGCTCAATCCTGTGCAAATTCTCCTGGCATATCTTAACAAATCTACTGAAATTATAACAGTTGTGTTCACTACAGGGGGACCATTCAATAATCACTAAACATTCCCAATACGCAATCATGGTCTTCACCAAAGGGGAATTATACCAAACAGCTGTGTTGGCTGCAACCGCGGAATTCAAAATTGTTGTGGATGCCATGCTTAAAAAGCATGAAAGTTTTCTTCAGGAGCGCGATGAAGTAATGACTCAACTCGAGAGTGCAGATAGTCAGCTGCGAATACTTGAACAACAGAACAGGCAGCTTGCCAACCAACTGGATGATGCTACTGACCATCTACACTGCACATAGTGGAAGTAACAGCTATATTTTACTCACCTCATCCCCATTGGGAAGCGAATGCACAAAAGGGCACTCAGGAAGGATCTTTTTATAATAAATATGCGACCAGTGGAATGGCCATCCTGGCCGCTGAAGAACCCTACACTACCTCAAGAGCAGCTGGGCCTTTTGAGCCTGACCCTCCTCAAGAGTCCAGTTATGAGGCACAGCCAACTCCTCAGTCAACTTCTAGGGCTTGCAGTTTTGAGCAGAAGGAGGAGGTTTGCATTGAAAGACTATCACCATTTGACCATGATGTAAATATCCATAAATTCTTTAATGATATGAATTTTCGTCAGAAGGAGCCTCCAATCAGTGGAAGGCTAAATTACTGATATCTGCCTTGGACGTCAGAAGTTCCAACCAAATTACCTACTACCTTTCAAGAAGTTCCATTACTTACCATGAAGTAAAGTAAACTGTGTTGCTGTTATTTGGTGGTACTTCAAAGATGTTGCAGTGCAAAACTAAGTTTCTAACCATTGGGTTCCAATGTAATGAAACCCTCACTGCATTTGCAGATCAAGTTATGGCGGAATCACATGTGTTAATAGAAGCAGGAGTTCTTTCTGAAGCCGAAGTGTGCATTGCAATGACTTCTGCTGTGAAGCCATATCATGAGCTTTACAACGTCATTTCTTTAATTATGGATGATGACGTCCCTCTACTCAAGATTGTTTGGTCCTTGCACTGAATATCTGCTAACTTCCCTCTGCCCAATAAAGAGCGTAAACACCGCCATCATAGCTGGACACTCTTATTTGGTGAAATTCATCCATTTTGCCCCGATTCTGCCTATTAACCCCCAGCCTTATTATAAATCACGCACCCCACCCTTGGCTGAGTTACCCCCAACAGTTTAACTTCTGCTCCAGTCATGCTTATGAAAATCAGCAGCGGTCTAACTACAGAACTGGCCATAATTACGTCAAACGTCAACAAGGTTATCAGCTTGAATGATCTGATGAGAACCAACGATGTGAATCCTACAAGGTGAATTGTTTTGAATGCAGCTGCTCTGGTCACCTAGCGCGAAGTTGCCCCAGTTGTCATGTCCACTATGTACAAAAGGACCAATACTACTAGGGAAAAGATGGAGCGGAGTAGAGATGTGAATCTCTATCTCCGCTATTCCAACCCCAGACGTCTCACCTGGACCAATTGTAGTATTTCAAGCCAATGTCCCTCAGTATGATGATGGAATCTTATACCATCAGCCAGTCGGAAGAGTAAAGATACTAACACAGGCACAAGACCAGTACGCAGCAGAAGAAGGACCTTGAGAGCAACTAAATCCGTACGCCAGCCAGATGCTTGATCAATCTTCTTCAGACTAGCTAGAATCCGCCGCTGATGACCCTTCCTTAATAAGTGTGAATGTTGCCCTTATGATAAATGCTATTGTCAAGTGTACCCCAAAGTCAGTGAATAGATTACCAGCTTTCTTGAGAAATGAGATCCCCTAAATGTTCATTTAGTAAACAGTCAATATTCTACCTACACTGAATGTACATAGTGTGACATTGTTGTAGCGAAAACCCAGGTTCACGCTATCATAGATATGGACACTCCTGTCAACATAGTTACCACCAAGTTGGTGGTGAAGTTGACATTAAAACCTGATGTGGACTACCATAGAGTGTACAGAACCGCTGGAGTGGAAACATGGTCTCTGAGGGAGCATACTTTACACTTCCGTTGCAGTTTGGGTCAAAAAGTCATGGTAGACCCAGTGATAGTTTTACCAAACAGTAATTATGATCTGTTAATTATAACTAAATTCATGCAACACTATGGGGCTGTCGTTGATATGATGGAGGAGACCTTCAAAATTTTGGGGCAGCTGATCCCAATTTATTTTACCTTCATTGGAGTGCTAAAGAATCCGGTGCACATTGGACATATCAACCTTGCCTACAGTGATGCGGTGATTCTGGTTAGCTACCATTGACTGAAGAGTAAGACCTGGTCCCTTCTGTCATGGTTTAATGACATTATAGTGGGCACCAACCCCAAGGATAAGGCTGGGCGGCAGGAGGCCCAGAAGGTGAAGCTTTAGGCCCTCCCTGACATCAAGCATACATTAGACCAACGCTGGGTACAAGCAAATATGCGGAGGTTGGTACTAGTGTGGTGCATAACGCCCAGCCCCTTTCATCAGTCCAGGCTTTAAAACGGACGATTTATTCTATTAACAAAGATGGTTTGATTCAGTTTATTGAGGAATGGAGTTTCAAAACCTGTTCCATTTATGAAACTACGCGTTTGGGTCGGATACAACTTCAATCAATTACTTGAGTGAAGTCCATTTTGGTGTATTCTACCAATTCTGATGGGAGTGTTTGCCTATTGGTGAATTAGTGCTTGAGACTGCTTTGAAAGACCCTGAATTATACTGACAAAGTTTAGATTTGGTTTCCTTGACCAACATTCTTTGTTGGTCGACTTTCCTAATAAACTTTCCCTGTTTTCCCATTTTATATTATGTTATTTTGGACGATCCTGTGCATGGACCCCTTTGCGGAGGTCTCACACTATGTTAACCATTCCATTTTGAATATGATTAGTTTATCCCCTTTTGCACCGTTGAGTCGCCCAGGTTCCCTCTGGCCTGGGATGCTTACCCCTTCTCCCCTTGTGCACCGCGTCGCTTTTGGTTGGTTATTTTCTATTATGATCGAACTTTTCTACTAAAGGTATTATTGCTCCAGCACCCTCTGCTGGGCTTTAGTAATTTTTGTAATAATGGCTAGTTCCCTGGCGTTGGCCCTGTGCACCAAGCACTACCACGCTGGGAACAGGAGATTTATAGACACTCTACTTACACCTTCCTCAGATGATATATGATTATTAAGGGCTGCCGCTTAGAGATGCTGGAGCTATATCCATTCCCTCTGGCCATCAAGTAATAATAAACACTGAATTAGAGGTGGAAATGTCAGCTGGGCTTCATGGGGAGATCCTTGGCCCTTATCATCAGTCACAATTTGAGCCCCATGTGGCTCTAGGCATTATTCTTCAGGGTCATGGAGAGATTAAGGTATTGTTAGCAAATCTGCAGCACAAACTGATATAAATCCGCCGGCATCAAATAGTGTCGTTTTTACATCTGATCTTAGTAAAGAGGTCATCCAGGCTCATGAGTTTGGTTTGAGAATATATTTGGATTACCCTTCAAACCACAACTCAGCATTTTGACGGCGGTACCATGCAAAAAATTAATAGCGTTATCAGAGGAACAAAAAGAGCAGGCAATAGTTTTACTCCAAAAATATAAGGAGATCTTTGCTGTAGATGATCACGATTTAGGTTGCACATGAGGAATGGTCCATCGAATGGACACTGGGGATCATCTTCCCATCATATCTCAGCCAATCCGCCAGTCTAGGGCAGATGAAGAGGTAGTAACCAAGGAGATTGATAAGTTGCTCAAACAAGGGATGCTAAACCATCAAAGAGTCCATGGTCTTCACCCATTTTGATTGTCAAAAAGAAGGATGGCACCAACTGAGTAGCAATGAAAACTGGAAGCTCAACAGCATAACCAAAAAGGATTATACTCCTTGCCACAGTTTGATGATGCCTTGAATCAGTTGGGAGGAGCTTGTTACTTCTCATCAATGGATTTAATTTCTGGTTATTGGCAAGTCAAGTTGCCTGCGGTGGAACAGGAGAAATGCGCCATTATTACATTCAAGGGGCTTTTCCAACCAACCCGTATGCCTCAAGGACTATGTAACGCCCCAGCTGCATTTCAGCGGGCCATGGACACCATTTTTGATGACCTGAAGCTTTCAT
The DNA here is from genome assembly GCA_022478985.1 of Massospora cicadina. Taxonomy (NCBI): domain Eukaryota; kingdom Fungi; phylum Entomophthoromycota; class Entomophthoromycetes; order Entomophthorales; family Entomophthoraceae; genus Massospora; species Massospora cicadina. The sequence goes on from JAKSZP010001398.1 coordinate 56,105, forward strand.
GCATACTTTTGTACCTCAATGACATTAATGTCTTTTCATGTACATTCTCTAAGCATCTCACCCATCTGGAGGAGGTCTTCCGCTGACTTTCTGAAGCCAACATCAATTTAAGCCCCATAAATGTCATTTCTTTAAGGACCAACTGGAGTACCTTGGGTTTGTGGTGGATACGACTGGGCTGAGGCCCCAACCAGCCAAGGTGGAGGCTATATAGAAAATGACCCCGTCAAGCAGAAAATGTGATGCACAGGTATCTTTAGGGATGGTCAGTTACTACTGACGCTTCATCCCCAACTTCAGCTGTATTGGAGGTCCGTTGCTTGAGTTATTAAGGAAGGATGCCCCGTTTGAATGGACGGAACGCCACCAATGCTCATTTGATTTACTCTTAATGGCGCTAATCAGCGCGCCAGTGTTGAGTTACCCTAATTTTGATAAAGGCTTCATTGTTTAGACGGATGCATCCCTTTCTGCCATAGGGGTGATCCTATCCCAGAAAGATGATGCAGGGGAGGAGCACCCAATGGTGTACTGCAGTCAAAGCCTCAATCACCACAAGCGTAATTACACTGTGACCAAGCGGGAGTGATTAGTGGTAATATATGCATATAAGCAATTTAAGGGTGTTTTTGCATAGAGTGAAGTTCACATTTGTAACGGATCACGCTTCATTATGCTGGTTACAGAACCTCAAGGAGCCTGAAGGGCGCCTAGCCTGATTGCTCTCAAACTACAGGCTTTTGACTTCGCAATTTTCACTGACCCAGAGTAAAAAATCAGAATGCTGATTGTTTATAGAGATTACCCACGATTGTGGTTATGGCAGATCTGAGTGACATAATGTTTAATAAGATGCTCAGCGTCAAGTACAACAATGAACCGCCTTCAATCATCAAAGTATTGGTCGTAATAAGGGCTAATACATTCCAAAAATAATGAATTGTATAAGCAAATAGGGGACAATACTGTGAATATCCCAGGCCTTCCACACAGTCTAATATTATTTTGAGCGCACACCAAGCTGTTGGACATGGTGAAATATGCAAGACCCTAGAGATAACTGCAACCACAGTACTATTGGGAAAGCATGAACTTCGATGTGCTTGAAACTACTTCCTGCTGCCACTGGTGCCAAATGGAAAAGCCATTCCACTGTAAGTCTTCATATTAGTTAGTGAAACCACATTTTGATTAGCATACAGTTTCCCTGGATGTCGTTGGCCCTCTGCCAACAGGAGCTAACTGGTCCAAGTACACTTTAGCAGTTATTGACCACTTGACCAGGTGGGTTGAAGAATGGGCAATACAGGATTTGTGGACGGTCATAGTGGCCAATTTGTCATGGAATGCATTATGCAGCGACACGGCTGCCACTATTTCATTCTCACCAACAATGAAACCAACTTCACCTCACACATCCTGTTAAAGTTAAATGAGCTGATGGGCATCCGTGGGGTTCTGACGACCCCATACCACCCTGAGTCCAATGGGATGGTTGAACTCGTTAATGGGACCCTGATGAACATACTACAGAAATTAGTAATGGATCGATCTTCTGATTGGAGTTCCCTCCTTTCCACCGCTATGTTTGCCTATAATATTTGCCACCAGCCGCCACAGGGAAGAGCCCCTTTCAACTACTTTATGGGTGACACCCAGCTCTTCTGTAATTGCTTTATTAATATGTAGAAGACACCAGTGGAATGTAATCCCATTGTTATTTGACTAACTCGTGGACACCTTGATCAAATTGCAAAATGAAGAGTATTCCTTCATCTTAGCCAAGAAGATCAAGAATCAGGCTGCTGATCAGGTATGGCATAGTGGGTTGGCTCAGTTCAAGGAGGGTGATATGTTTCTCTTCCATGATCAACATGGGTTTGGGCGGAAGCACAAGTTGTTCAGTACTTGGATTGGTCCATTTGAAGCTATAGAGAAAACCGGGTTAATGCCTATACCATCTAGGACCCTGCAAGCAGTCAGATCATCAACTGAGCACATTCAAAGTTTGTCTGGCTATATAAGCAATAGGAGCCTTATTGTCCAGTCAAGGTGGGTAATGTCATGATTCTGATATGACTGGATGATAAGCCTGAAATAGCTATGGCAGATTGGGAAGAATCCGCCAACCATGATACTAGTTACGATTATTTGAATGCCTTGAGTTGAGGCGATTTTGGGTTGGATTAGGGTTATTTTTGAATTGCTTTCAAATAGGGCGATAAGGCAATATTGATGATTGACAAATATTGATACTATCCCCTTGAACTAAGGCAATAGATAATTGAACACCATACTCTGCCAGAACCAATGAGATATGGCTGAACTGATTACCAAGCTGAGAAAATAGTATCGCCTGAATTTGCTGAGATATAAGTGAGATAAGGAGATTGAAGAAAGAAGGTTGTTAGTAGTTTAGAGTGAGCGGAACAGCAAGGATCTGCTAGATATAAAAGAACTAAAGAGTCGTTTGGAGCGGATAGCTCTATATTTTATGATATTGTATTTTAAGTGTGTGTCTGTGAACCATCAATCTTCATATAATCTGTCTGATTGCTCAGTGTGCTTGACCCTGTGCAAATTCTCCTAGCTATCTTAACGAATCTGCCAAAGTTATAACAGCAGAACTGGACCACCTTGAGCTCAACACCCCAAAGTCTGGCTATAGCCCCAACTGGGGGCGCATATGGGCGGAAATATCCGCCCACCTAATTGACCTCATTTTCAAACACCAGCACAGAATCAAAGTATCAAGAAAAGGTAAGTTCATAAAAGAAGGCGAAACCTGCTTAATGTAGATCTTCTGCCAATTCCACTCCTGTGGCAACTAGCCCACATGCACACAGGTCCACAAAGATGATGGCACCATGGCAACTGACCCACGGAGGTCAAGTTGGAAGTAAACCGCTACTATACCAAACTATACCATGACACCCCAACTGACCCCCAAAAAAGTAAAGATTTTATACACACCACCAGAATACAAAGCGCACCGCTGGACTATATCCTCCTAAACCTAATCACATAGGAGGAGCTCTGGGGCGCAGTCCGCGGTGCACCACGTAGAAAATGCCCAGGTCCTGATGGAATACCCTACGAATTCTACAAAAAATACTTTAAGCAAATCGCCCCCTAACTTGGCAACAATGAACCAATGCCTGCTGAAGACACGCCTCTTACCTGGTGGCCAGGACTCCTATGTCATAACCCTGTTTTAAAAGTGAGACAATCTGGACCTGTCCAACTGGCGCCCAATTGCACTTTTAACACTGATATTAAACTACTTACAAATATTTAGCAACCAGATTAGACACTATAGCCTCCAAAGTCATGTCACCCAATCAATTTGAGTTCATACCAGGGCGCTCAATTTAGACCAATATACACTCCGTTTCCAACATATGTTAGTCCAGAGCAACTGGAGCCCTAGTATTCTTAGACCAGGAAAAGGCATATGACCGCATTAGCTGGCCTTACCTGAAGGAATGCTAAACGCCCTTCCCCTCACCCAGATTCATAAACTGAGCGATGCTCCTAACAGAATCCGCATCCATGGCTGTATGCGGCCCTGGCTTTTTAACTAACAAGATCACACCATACAAAGGGTTCAAACAAGGGTTCCCCCTCATCCCACTGATTTATAACTTCAGTTTTGACCCACTCCTTCGTGTCACTGACTCACACCTCATGGGCATCACTGCACAAGGCCAGCCAACAGTCAAGATACTAGCCTTTGCAGATGACTGCATGAAAGGTATAGCTAACAACAATGATGCCTGACAGTTGGAACGCACCCTAGAGGAATATTCCATTATGAGAAACGCGTCGCTCAACAAAAGGAAAACAGAAATAATCTTCCTAGGAAAGTACACTAATAACAGGGCCACAGCACCCAAACCTAACAGCCCCCCACAAAAGAAAAACACACTCATTCTACCCTTCGCATCACCTCCTACAACCAACCCTGTCTGCCACCTTAGAATATGACTAGAAACAGGGAGTATGCCAATGAGACAATTGAGAACAATATACTACAGCAGGTGTCCAACCGCATCGCCTCCCTCAAGGAAAGATCCCCCAGGACTAACGGGACAAGTAGCAGTTGCCAACTCACTCATCCTCCCAATGCTGTGGTTCCCTAGCATGCAATTTCCTTCTCACCTACATTCATATCCTCAATACGTGCACTTATTTAGGGATGGCTGTGGCCTGAGTCCCGGCCACCTATATGGGTGGAAACACTCTTTGGCCCACGCTCCAGAGGAGGCATGGGCCCAATAGACTTTGAGGTCCATGCCAACCATATATTGGGCACCTGGATAAAGGAAGTCCTAGTCCCAGACCTTCCACAACAACAATAACAATAGTCTAGAGCGGCGAGGGCCAACTTTGCACAGGCGCTCAAAATATCCAACCCACACAAACCGTCCAGCCTGCTCACATACCTTGCAGACTTCCCCAACACCGTGGGCCAATATGGAACCCCCTCACTTTAAACGCCTTCTCCACACCATTCGGCACATGGGGTGGACCATCACTCTCACAGGCACTAGTCAGGGGAGGGGAAAACCTAGAGCTCACTTCACGCTAAGGAAACCAGAGGACCATTCAGAGGGACACACACGATGTTACCCCATTCATCGCAAGAATCAATTACCCAGATGCTTTAGAAATCACATATGATCTCACAACACAGAAGGCAATATGAGGCTAACGCATCATCCATTCTTTCAGCCAAGGGTAAGAGCTAACACCTGGCGTTGCCTCAAAAGAACCTACAGAACAGCAGATTGCTCCAACTCTCTTTATGCATATTGCGCAGTGTGTGGAGGAGATGGCACCCTGCACCACTGCCTCGAAGCATGCCCCCATTTAGAGCCATATGGCAGGAAGTTGCGCATCTGTTAAGAACCCAAAATAACCAGGAGCTGTGTATCTCCAGAAGCCTCCTCACACTCCAACTTGAATCCCAATATCACCCACATTCCACTCCCTGATAGTTTCCATTGCAATTTGGACAATCCACACCATACCACTGGACGCATTCAAGGGAACCATACCCACCATTCATGGGAAAATTAGCAGATTATACCTACACCTACTGGAATATTTTCAAGCCTGGCTATACGGATACATAAGGCCAAAGCAACAATAACTTGTTAAATCATGGTTATCAGTCTGGTTTCTGCATATGGACCCCTTTCTCCACACCTGCTCCATAACAGGGGAAAACTCTTCAGAGTAAGGCATTCAACCCCCCTATACCTGGTGGTACTGGTTGGCAACAGGGGTAGCTCGTCTACTCTGGGGTGCCTAAATCTTGCTATACTTCACCTCCCCCTATCCTATTACATATATTGGTATTGTTTGTCCCCTGGTCAGCTTACCTCAGGTATATAAAATTTTAAAAGCCCAACACCATGCTAATTTAAAGCGTTGAGTTATTTTTGTTTATTTTTATTTACCCCAAATCTTTTAGTGTCATTAAATCACTTAGAAAATGAAAATTGTGCTGTTAAAGATTAAGAACATGGTGTAGGATTTCCAGTTAGCTTCAATTAAAAGATAAATTAGGTTGGAATATCTGTAAACTTGTTACTAATAGTTGTCTAAACAATACTGGGAGCACCCCACCCTCACTATCACCCTTATAGAGGACCCAAGCCCCACCCTCATTTCAAAAGATTTAACTCTTAGAAGTAGAGCGCGGTTTTTCAGACTGTGGCTATTGTAGTAGGTGTCAGACACTTACACTTACTGCTCAGTTTTCTCTTTGCACGCTCCAATCCTAACATAATATATACCTCTAAATACTTTAATACCACCGTTGGTTCATGCTCCCCTGGTCATGGCACAGTCAAATACAGAGTAAATCTTTTAAAGATTGTTTGGCTTTCTCTTTTTTCAGTCAGATATGGATTAAGATTCTTAATGGTATAATCCAAGAATTCACTGATCTTTTAACAAACCCTATAAACCCCTTACCAGGTGCACAAGTTTATTTGAATGAAAAGATACAAAATACCAGTGACATAAACCTCAGAATGGTTATGGATCTTCTAATCATTATAGAAAACCACTAAAGGCATAGGTTAATGACAGCAAGCTTATCTTTATGGGACCTATAGGCTCATAACAAGAGCTATAATCCATCAAAAAGCAGCCATAACAAACTCCACATGACCAAAGCATTTCTAATGGTACAAGAGAAGCTTACTAAATATAATTTTGAGGGATATTTATGGGACTTCACTGATGCACCTTTGGGAAAAGAAGTTTTCCTATCATTTCCGTTAAACCATCACTTTTACCATATCAGGTTTCAGGGATGGTTCAGATTACAAAGCAACTCCGCGCAAAGCTATCTATGACGATATGTTTTAGATACAATCTAGATCTTACCCTCCTTACCCACAGTCAGTTCCATTATCATATGTCCAGGATGCTGCTATACCAACCCAGTTTATAGATAAATCAATAATATCAGTAATTTTCAGTATTTTATATATCAGGGCCAAGTGTTTAAACCCTCAGAAAACATGTGTATCTTGGTTAAGCTTATTTTTGTTCCTTGTTCAGATAACAGTTGGAAAGTGTAAAGTATTTATGAACGCTTTATTGGACACTGAGGCCACAGATAACTTTATTGATCTGCAAGTAGTGCAAGCCTTAGACCTGAAAGTCAAACCAGTCCACCTGTTATTTGGGCTTCACGCATTTTAATGGTCACTCTCCATCTTTTATAACAACATTAGTTTTTTGCAAATGATCACGTGTTTGTATGTAACTTATCAGTGATATTAGAGCTTCTATGCCTAATGATATTGGGGGCTGGTTGTGGCGCCATCAATCAATGAACATTGACCTATAAAGGAACATGTTTGCTTTTACCTGTTAGCATCACTCTGCGGAATTCCCCTTCTTCCAAGGTTGGCAACTGAGAATGCATTAGTGGCTATAGTGTAATAATCTGTTACTTACAATATGCCTGACCTGCCTAATTTGCCACAGATCCTTGACTCTTTTAATACATTGTTTGATGTAAAAGGCGCCAATAGTCTATCAAGCCACTCTGTGTTTGATCTGAGCTTCCAGATGATGGTTGAGATCATCAATATAAATAATCCATTGTATCCCTATAATGCTAAGGAGGATCAAGCTTTGAAACGTGGATATAAAACATGATGTCAAAGTGGTAGATGATTATGAAAACTCCTTCATCATCCCCAGTGATACACGCTCACAAACTTGATGGAACCTTAAGACCTTGTGTGAACTATGGTCATTTAACATGACATTCTTAGATCCATAATACAACCACTTTATTCTGCTATTGCTCAAGCAATTTTGAAATCTAAGGGTTTTTAACTTAGCATGAAAAATAATTTTTACTTAAGGTGGGTAAATTTCGGCCTGTAATGGCTGATAGCATTCCAAAAGCTCTATGTAATATACCACTTCAAATTAAAGCCCTTTGTACGAAAGAAATTGCTGGCAATTTCCAAGCCTCATTGATAATGCTCTGGGGAATCTTAAAACTACTGTGATGTAGCCTATGTGATTATATCCTGATTCACTCTCCCAACGCTAAGCAACACTTAAAGGATTTGGTGGCTGTGGTTGCAGCCCTACATAAAATGGGTCTATATGCCAGACTCTCTAAGTGAGAATTTTTACAAGGCAAAGTGAAATTTCTTGGGAATATGGTATTGAAGGACAGTAACATTATTGCACCTTCTAAACAGGATGAAATTTGTTCTTGGCCAATCCCTATGATTTAGAAATAACTTTGTAGCTATCTTGGATTAGTCACCTTTTATAGAAGTTTCTTACCAGCTATCAAGAGCTGATATCAGTATTATATAAAATCACTGGTAAGAACGTGCTTTTCATTTGGACTCCTGTATGTCAACACAACTTTATAGTTAATAAATATATTTCACCATCACTCTGTATTATGAAATTATTTGAATATAATCCATTTATTGTGGCTTGTGACACTTCAGGTACAGATGTGGGTTCTATTTAAAGTAGGAACATGATGAGCGGGAACATCCAGCGGCTTAATTTAACATGAAGTTTAATACAACTGAACGCTCTTGGTTCATCAATAATAAAGAGTTGGTTGACGTCACCTATTTCCTGATGCAATGATGATATCTTTTACAAAGATATAAGAATACTGTAGCGGTGCGCACTGACTACAAGTCTCTTACTTACTATTGTAAGCCACAAAAATCAACACAAAGGAAGACTAAAACTCACTGTGATATGCTTAATTCAATTTTCAATATGATAATTCAAGAGGACTACCAATTTTTTTCCATACTTCTTAGCCACAATCCAATTATGGACCCTGACCTTAACGTTGACTCTGAGTTTGTCATGGTGATACCTCATGAACAGATAGTGATCCTTTAACCTCCCAATATTGTTACTATTACTCTCTTTACACCATGTCTTAAAACTAATCCCATGTTCCCAAAATACCCAATAACCATGCCACTTCTCCTGCGCCTGCTGGTGCTGGTGCTAGTTATCCAGATGAACCACTTTTAAGCTCATTGGATAAATTAAGTTCCCTCCTTGATGCATTTTTGTCATCCTAAGCTTTTGGACTTAAAGTCCTTATTCTGTGAACCAAAATTGATGCATGTAAGGCCCCATCTGAATGGTATTCCCTAAAAGTATAAGGTAATATATTTTTACAATAAAGTCTGGGTTCTCTCCTCCCAGCATTCCCATGTCTTAAATGAACATCATAATCCTCCACTATGGACACCCATGTGTAAAAAAGTAAATCAACTTGAAAAAACGTGGGTATGACTGGACTGGACTCAAAAAAGGATGTTTCTGCTTAAGTAGAACAATTATAAATTTTTTCATTCCAAATCTGATAGGACAGGATGGAATGGTCTCATACACCCCCTACAGCAAAATGAAGGCCCAAGAACATCAGTTTCATTAAACTTTATATGGATCTTATCCACGGCCAAAGGATTCGACGCCATTATGGTAGTTGTTGAAAGGTTCAAAAATGTTCTATACTATCCCCTGCTAAAATCTAACATCAGCAGGGAAAATGGCACAGATCTTCATTTCCAATTTCTTCTTTATGTTTAGAGTACCACAAGAGATTATGAGTGACAAGGGTCCACAGTTTAACTTGAGGTTCTGGTATGCATTGTGTGGTATATTGAAGAGAAAACATTGTAGGTCATCATCCTACCATCCTCGATCTAATGACCTGACTATTAGACTAATATGTCATTAGAGAACTATCACAGGTGCTACTCCACTGCATCACAAGAAACTTGAGCTACAGATCTTTAACTGGATCAATTTTTTTAGAATAATTCCCTGCACATTTCTATAATTGTGTCCTTATGTTTGCAAAGCTATGGTAAGCCCAGCTTTTAAAGTTAGGCCAAGGATTCAATGGTAAATCCCAGAAGCTGAGGATCTTTCCCTCATATAATCACTATTAACAAAATTAGAAGCAACTGGCAAAATTGACAAATGATGCCAAAAATTTTCTGATAAGAAATGACGTGAGGCTCCAGATTACAAGTGGGAGATTTGGTCATGGTTGACACCAAAATTTTGCATCTCAAGGTGCCTTGTCATAAGTTGTCTTTTAATAAAGCAGTTCTTTTCCCCATTTCTAAGGTCATGAACAATGGTTTCTTCCTTATTAACTTACTAATCATTGTATTATTCACATATCATTCAATGCTTTCTCCCTATTACCATTTAAGGGGCCAGAACCCGCAAATTAAGAGCCTGTTATGGTGGAGAGCACCTCAAGTTTGAAGTTAAGGATATTGTTCATCCTTGACAGGTCAAACATAGTATATAATCTTTGGTGTCATGGAAAGTATATCCAAGTTTATGAAAATAGCTGAGTACCCTCTAGGGATTGTGCCAACTATCAGGAGCTATTTACAGAGCTTTATAAGAAACACCTTGAAACACCAGCACCACCCACACCTTAGTTGGATACCCTGGCAGAAATTAAACTTCCAGTCCCACACAATAATAATTCTTTATCAAATGCCCCTGATGGAGTGAACCCTTTTCTTCAAGGAAAAGGTAATGTAAGGTTCCTAGATGTAGCTATAGAGCTTAATAGAATTATGCACCATTTTAGAACCCATAAGGGTACTAAATCTAAGGCGTTGCCATTGACCCAATTGGGGGACCTTGGACACACTGTGGATGAGCAAATGGTAGATGTGCCCCCCCTCGCCTGACTAATCCCACACTACACCCAACTACTAATCCTTTTATTATCTCAGGTTCAGTAGAGCAGCGCTTTCAGATAATATGATAGCTCTATGTTAAATTCAGAGATCTATTTAAAGGTAGTGCAGCAGGCACATATTCATCTTCTAAACAGAGGTTTTAATAAAAAGCATCCATGGTTAGAAATTTTTGATACCTGGGTATCCTCAGGTTAAAATCCTATAGCAAACGAATCCCAAATACATCCAAATTCAGCCAAGAAAGCTAAACAACAGTAATCGATTGAGTCAGCTTATATGATTGGCATCAGTGTGAATCCAATTTTCAAATTGTATATTAAACTCTTCCAAAATAGTGCAGTTGAGTGAGGATTAATTATTTATATTTTGTATTATGCAGTTCAGATCCTAGTTATATCTTTATTTTAAATTTTAAATTTATTGTGGGGAAGGCTGACCATGGGACGGACACTTCCGAATATGACTCAGACGAGACAAAACTTAGTACCAGGGGAGGCACCCCAGAGAAGCGATGCTATCTCTTGTTGCCAGCGGGAACGCCACTTATGGGAAGGGGAGGGAACGTGTGTAGGGGGCGTAGCCACTATTGAGCACGTGTGGAGGAAGGAATCTGATTTGATGAACCAGACTGGGAACCAGGAGGAGACCAGCTGTCAGCGACGTGGTGGAGGATATCCAAACATCCACGCTTGAAAGTGATCCACCAAATGAGACCGGAATCTGTGGACAGCTTCAGGGAGGGTGGGGATGGATCCAGCGATGGCATCCAAGACAATCGTGTGGATAGTCCACATGGCGATTGCAACCACCAGAGCACGAAGGGAGGGTGGGAGGGGGAGGCCATTGATGAAGCAAACATATCTCTTGACAGACTGAAGGGATGTGTTTGATCCTGGCCTAGCAGACGTTGGACTTCGCGCCATATTACTTTAGAGGTGGGGCACTTCTCCAGGCGGTGAAACAGCGTTCCATACTGGCCACACACGACACAGGATGAGTGTAAAGCATTAAATCGCTCAGCTGTACGATACACCCGCCTCAGACAGCGCCACACATGGGAGCGGACTTGAGGCTGCAACAGAGGATGGTGTGCATATTTCCAGATAGTTATTTGGGTCTCAGTGGAATAAGGGATGTCCATCATGTCCAGGTAGTCCGCCCTGGATAGGACTTGGGGTCGAATGGGGATCACGCCATCATGGATGGGTAGCCCCTGTACCTCTTATGTGTGAACTGAGGAGAGGGGCGGCCTCTTCGGGTTGTATGTCCACTAATACAAATTCTCCACTCTGCGCTTCGCATGGAGAGTAGGATTCGTTTGTAGTGGGTTTTGGTCCCGTGAGGACCTGTGGCTGATGTGTGTGATGCGAGGTATTTCATCAGGGAGTGGGAATTTGATGGATTGTTGAGGCCCAAGGCTCAGGAGAAGTTGGAGTGGGCCGCGCGGGACCAGTGTTGGGATGGGAGTGTAGGAGCAGTGACGGCCGCAATCCAGGTGCCCAGGATCTTGGCGGCATGGGCTTTGAAGTCAAGTAGGCCCATGCCACCATGATGATGAGGGCCAAACATGACCTCTAGCCGTACTGATGGAGGGCGGCCTGACCAAAGCCAACCTTGTAGCAAAGCATACAGGGATTTGAAGAAGCTTGAGGAGAAGGGGATGGAGTGGGCTTTGAACCAGACTTTGGATAGGAGCATATAGTTGGCAAGAACAACCCTGCCAGTGAGGGTAGTAGGGTGGGCTCTGAGAGAGGCGATTCGCTTCGTCATATTGTCCAGTATATGGCACTCCATTACTGCTGACGCGTATCCACCTGCCTCCAACCACACGCCCAGATGGCGTACTGGTCCTATGGTAGGTCGTGGCACAAAGGGAAGCACCAGTGGAGCGGTGTATTTTTAGTTAGTAAGGCGTGGACGTGGGCGAGCAGATGGGAAGGGTTGGGAACTACTTGCTGGCGCCCAGCAGTTCTGAAACTGACCAAGGAGGATGATTTCGGTTTTGGAGGCGTTCAGTGCCACATTGCTTACCTGGGAATATTCCTGGATGAGGGCTTCAAGCGCACGTGCATCTTTGTTATTAGACACCCCCACCACACAATCATCTGCAAATGCCATCATCTTGACTGGGGTTTGGCCTGGCACATGGACCCCAGTGAGTTGGGCATTCACATTTCGCAGTAGTGGGTCAAGGCTGAAGTTGTATAAGAGTGGGCTCAGGGGGTCCCCTTGTCGCAGGCCCCTTTGAGGACGGACTACTTCCGTTAGGAAACCTGGGCCGCGCACTGCCATTGTTGCAGATTCCGTGAGCAGCATCACCCAGTTAATGAAGCGGGGAGGTAGGCGGAATTGTTGGAGGCAGGCCCTAAGGTATTCCCAGTTTACTCTATCATAGGCCTTTTGTTGGTCCAAGAATACAAGTGCCCCAGAAGCTGTGGACTGACACACATTAGCCACAGAGTGCACGTTATCCCAAATCGACCTTCTGGGGATGAAACTGAATTGTTCTGGAGAGATGGTGGCAGATGCTACAGTCCCTAAATGGTTAGCCATGATTTTTGTTAAAATTTTGGTGTCTGTGTTTATTAGAGAAATGGGGCGCCAGTTGGCTAAGTCTAGCCTATCCCCTTTCTTGAAGAGTGTGACCGTAAAGGCCTCATGTCCTCCTGGTAGGAGGCGCGTTTCCAACAGGCTTTGGTTGAGTGAGGCTAGCAGCAATGGGGATATATGTTTAAAATATTTTTTGTAGAACTCATATGGAATGCCATCTGGGCCTGAGCATTTTTGGTTTGGCGCACCGCGAATGGTAGTCCATAATTCGTTCAGAGTAATTAAATTCATTATTTCCAAGTATTGGAAAATGGTGCGGATATGAGCTCTGTCAAGAAATTCCGCCATTTCAGCCGGCTGAATTGGTTCAGCTCAGTATAACTCGGAGTAATATCTTTGCATTTCAATTGCCACTTCAGCCAGTGTGTCCACAATAGAATTATCTGATCTTCGCACCTGTGTGCAGGCCATGCTCTGGCGTGGTGCAAAAATTTTTTTGAAGAAGTATGCGGTGCACTTGTCACCTTTAGTGATGCGTGTGGCCCTGTATTGGACACAAACCCAATGTTTGTGTTGCCTTTCAAGTGCGTTGAGGTGGGCTGCTGCCTCCGCCCACTTCTGGCCCCATGCAGGGCTATATCCTGAGGCTGGAATGTTGGACTCCAAGTAGCCAATTCCGCCAGCGCGCATGATATAACTGCAGATGTGGCTCATGAGCATCTGGATGAGAGATGGCGATAGTGGCGGATGGTGTCTTCTTTGAAAGTTGCCCATGTAGAAATGGGGTCTGCACAAAACGGTGCAACAAATGATTTTGCCAAAGTTGCCTCTTCCACCCACGTGGAAAATCCTGGCGACACGAGCTCTGGGGGGCGGATTTTGCACCAATGTAGGGCCTTTGCAACTGTGACGGGTAAGTGGTATGTTATCGAGACCAGTCGGTGGTCGGAGAATTCCATTTTCATTGTTTTGAAGTGGGAGATGTGGGGTTGGAATTTTGCTGGCACTAGAATAAGGTCGATGTGGGTCATGGACCTTAATTGGCCGTTGTAAATGTGGGGATGCATCATATTTTTGAGCAGTGGGGTATGTCACAGCAGCGCATCCATTAACCCAAGGGTGGCTTTTAGAACACGTAGTTCTACGTGACCCTGTTGGGCATGGGGTGAGGGCAGCCACCGGTCCGTTGGTGAGGTTAGCCAACAGTTCATATCACCAATTAGGAAAGAATTGGGGGGTAGCGGGAGGGATTTGACCAATGAGAAAAATTCCCGACGCTCTTGTGCACCATTTGGGGCATAAATGTTGACAATTGTGTGTGCAACATCGGCCCATGAGAAGGTGACAACGAGCACTTGGTCATTTAGGAATGTTTCTGAAGATGTAAATTTGAAAAAATTGTTTTTCCAAATTAGCACCCCACAGTGCTTTGACCAAAAGGATAGGGATGGTAGGAGCATTGTTTTCCAAGCTTCCTTGGAACCTCGTGGACAGTGGGTTTCTTGGATGGCCAGGATATCCACAGGTAAATTGTTTTGTAAAAAACTCAGTTTCCTAGCCCAGGATGGGGAGGCCTTGAGTCCAGCGATATTCAGCGTCCCTAGAGTGAAGGTTTCCCCCATCACACCTTAGGTGCAAGGGGGTGGGCCCCCTGGCCCACCAGCCTCTTCCAGGTCCCCACGGGCTTTCACAGCAGCGCGGGTATTAGCAGCAACGCTATTGGGGTTTTTGTTAATTTTTGCAGAAAGAGTCGCGTTAGCTTTGGCCTTCACTTTTTGTTTTCCCGACGTCAGACGAATTTTTTGTGGTGTGGATAAGTTCAGTGCACCGTCAAGTGGGGCAAAAAAAATTTTTTTTGGTTGGGATAGGTCCCAAGTCAGTTTTGACCGGGGCTTGGGTGCAGCAATTGGGTGAGATCAAATCTCCCATTGGATCCTCGGATTGAGTGGCCCATTTGGCATGGGCCTCCCAATCTGATTGGGTGATGGATTCCCAAGTTGCTTCTGCCGCAAAGGTCTCCATGTCCTCCTGGCGTTGTGAGTGTGGGATGGTGGTGGTGACCTTGGCCGCTTCCTTGGCCGCGGTCCTATGGGCCTGCTTGGCCTTCTTCCACTCCTGCGGGGAGATGGGCTTTACCAATTGGTAGCAGCCTTGTGCTCCCCACGGGAAAGCCTCCTTGGTGCTTGCGGTTTGTTCATAGTGCGCCTCTCCGCTGGCCATGGCCGCCAAGGGGTGCTCTTGGAATGTGACGCCCTCTTTGATGGGGCACGCATGTGCCCTTATGGCTGAACGCGTCACAGTGGGTGCAAATGGGGGGCGCGCTGTCCACGGTTACCCAGAATGGGTGGGTGGTGTGCCCTGCAATGTCAACAAAGGTGGAGTGCGGGATCTGGGTTAGGTCCTTCACGATCTCCTCGGTTGGGGTCAGAACTGTGATGGCTTTGCTGGTGCACAGGTGTGGCATCAGTGTGAAACATTACATTTTGAAAGATTGTATTTCGCCATATATGGTGAGACCATCTTTCAGGTGTTGCTCCAAATGTCACATTTTACCGTAGTAGGCAAAAAGTCAAATGTGAGGAAAATTTGGTTTGATTTTGTCCATCTGGTGCATTTAGTTTCAATGACCCATTGCCCTTTGGGGAGGTCGACCACTATGCACTGCTGCAGCCTCGTCTGCTGCTATTTTGCTTTTGAAACCTAGGTCCAGCCAACCGTGCGACATGGAGTGAGGTGCAACATACACCGCGGTCAGGAAAATTTTGTGTACATCTTCACAAAATTTTTCCCATAGGGCCGTTTTTTGGATGTCCAGATACACACTGACTCCAAATTACACCGATGAAAGTGGCTGGGAATGTGGCGTGTTGATGTACTGGTTGCATCGTGCTTGCCACGCGAGTATCTCTGGGGAAATTGTGACTGCCAGTTTTTTTAGATTTTTTTCTATTCTGCCAGATTCTCTGGGGCGTTTTTGAACGTTAGAGGCCGCAGGCCTTTCCGCCTGCTCCTCTTGCCTTGCTTGCCCAACAGCTCCCAGACATGGGCGCAGACTAATCCCTCTATGAGATTATCAAACTAGATTTAGTCTTGAATTGAATGGGTTGCAAAAGTGTTTGCAACGAGAAAGAAAAGTTTAAGCTTCTCTAGTTATATCTTTATTAATATCAATTGTTCCAATTTTAAAAATTGTTGTGCATATTAGCCAGCACCCACCTGCCTATTCCAAAACCCAGCACCCTGCTAATTTTAAGGAATTTAGTTTAACATTTATTTTGCCATCAAATTTTATCCTAAGACTTTCTTGTTTTATTATTTCTATTAAATTTTAAATTTTTTGAAATTTTATTTGAGGTGGGCTGACCTGGGGACAATACCACACCAATTAAGGGAATTAAAGAAATGGGAAAGGAGGATAAAACCTGAAACCTCCAAGTGTGGCATATGGTAGGCCAGGAATTCCATGGACCGCCTTTTCTATTTGCTATCTCGGTTTGGGGCATTGGTGCACAACGCCAACACAAAAAAATCGTCCCCTGCCCAAAGTTCAACTACTGGGATCAAATTTTGGGGAAACAGTGGTAGAGAGTCCATATTCTACTACTGGGGTATCCTCCTCTTTAGTTTTATTTTATCACTTTACAAAAGAATGTATAATTTATTGTTGGAGATCAGGGTCATGGAAAAGGACCGCCTTTTAGCTTTAAAAAAAGGTAAACTATGGTAGAATCTTTTTATAAACTTGTTATTATTAGTTGTCTAAACAATACTGAGAGCACCCCACCCTCACTCTCACACTTATGGAGGAACAAAAACCATCCCCTTGTTTCACATGGTACAACTTTCAGAGGTAGAGCACGTCTTTGTATGTTGTGGTTGTTGTGGTGAATGTTTAGACACTTACAGCCCAGTTTTCTCTTGGCACGCTCCATCCTTACAAAATGATTTGGATTTCTTATATTTCATCATGGAGTCATATTTCATCAAAGTTTTAAAATTTGTGGAACCACTATATTTCTGTATTCATGATGAAATGTAAAAAGGCAAAACTTGGTGCAATATGACTCTTATGGGAAGATTTTGTAAGTTGGCACATAAATTGTTATAACTCTATGTCTTGATATCAAAATACTGAATAATGTTTATCTTTATCCTGATTAAGACCAAGTCTGAATTTCTCCTTACAATCCTTCTAGAATTTTGATGGTCAGTCTAGTAGGAATATTGAATTTTGTTCTTATTCTGGGTTTATCCCTTGTAATCTCTCAACAGAAATACTCTAAACTCAATGATTTAAGTAGGTAATAGCCTGGCTTTTCTAAATTATTTGGTTTAATTTTTTGGATATACCATTATTGTATGCATGTCTATAAACATTCTAGAGATCTTCTGTCCCAATTCAAGCTCTTTATGTAATAGAGCGATTGTCTAATTGATGACGTTCAGGATAGCATCTTTATGACTAGTGGATTACCCAAACTTTATCATAAAGCAATGCAAATCAAGATCTCATAATTCTGATTAGGCAGAACTATGGCTGGTGCAGCTACCACAATGGATATAAATCATAAGGGCAATGCAATATATGTTTAAGTGCCTTGGTGGCGTGTATACTTAAAGTGAATAATCTCAACAGGGGGTAACATTATGCAACATTCCCAACATCATAAATAGTTACATACTTACAATACCAAAAGTAAATTTAATATCACTTATACTTGTATTTGGACTCTATTGATAGCTATATTGTTATATTTAATTTCAGAGTATGGTTTAGAGTATTTATTAGGTAATTACGTCAGGAATTGCCTAATTCAAAGTGCGATTTTAGGCACAAACAGAATTCTGGGAAGTTAACAGCCAAGGTCTGGATGTGGATAGCCACTTGAATGTCTTTAAAAAATTCAAGTCACTGGAGCATATTAATTTAAGGTCCAACCCATGGTTTACCAATTATTTTTCTAAAGTTTAAACACTAGATCCAGGACTCATTAGAAGTACATCTAGCTTGTGGCTTTTCTTTTATATTTCAGTCATAACTATACCTATTATTTAGCCATGAATAGTTCAAAAAGCTCTCTTGTGAGAAATTAGTCATAAAAAGCTTAACAATATTAGGTTAATTTTTTAAAAAAGTTGATTGAAGAAGAGAATTATTCCTCTATTCACCCTCATCTTTTCCTAATCTTGTCCCATATTTTTATTTTAGTGCAAAGTTCACTTTTGGATTTTTGCCAATGTAACTGTATCATTGATTAAAAAGTTTTTTATTCCATATTTGTAACAAGTGATTATGTTAGGCTGAAGGTTGATTTCCAGTTTTTCTCAGAAACTATGAGTTCAACCCTTGATCATAAAGTATTAAAATCTTTATGAGTGAGATATCTTAGTCTCTGTTGGTTAGTTGCACAATACATGCCTCAAAGCTACTTGAACATTAATACAGACAGTCTATGATCCATTGGGGTCCTTTGTACATTTCAAGTTGAGAACAATAAAATATGTAGGTCATATATAGTCTCACCGCATGCTCCATCACAAATTTGGCATAAGGTTGATCTTAGTATGGAGCCTATCAACACTTGTGCTTTGTGATAGAATTAGTTTAAAATTTTATAATGTACTTGTCTTGCTTATAAATAATGTTTAAAAGCTTGGTTTCATGGGCCACATGTCTTTCATGCACTCTAAACTTAATTATTAACAGCTTCTTAACATCCACATATGACTATCTGCCATCCAAATAGGGCAATATGAGGTCATAACTGTGGTAATCAAGCAAGCTGATTAAGGTAACTTTATGGTGTGGTATAAAGCTCCTCTTTTAAATTTAAATTTATTGTGGGGAAGGCTGACCATGGGACGGACACTTCTGAATATGACTCAGGAAAGACAAACTTAGTACCAGGGGAGGCACCCCAGAGAAGTGATGCTATCTCTTGTTGCCAGCGGGAACGCCACTTATGGGGAGGGGGAGGGAACGTTTGAAGGGGCCGTAGCCACTATTGAGCACGTGTGGAGGAAGGGGTCTGATTTGATGAACCATACTGGGAACCAGGAGGAGACCAGCTGTTGGCGACGCGGTGGGAGGTATCCAAGCATCCACGCTTGAAAGTGGTCCACCAAATGAGACTGGAATCTGTGGATAGCTTCTGGGAGGGTGGGGGTGGAGCCTGCGATGGCATCCAAGACAATCGTGTGGATAGTCCACATGGCGATTGCAACCACCAGAGCACGGAGGGAGGGTGGAAGGGGGAGGCCATTGATAAAGCAAACATATCTCTTGACAGACTGAAGGGATGTATTTGATCCTGGCCCAGCAGACGTTGAACTTCGCGCCATATCACTTTAGAGGTGGGGCACTTCTCCAGGCGGTGGAACAGCGTTCCATACTGGCCACACACGACACAGGATGAGTGTAAAGCGTTAGAGCGCTCAGCTGTACAATACACCCGCCTCAGGCAGCGCCACACATGGGAGCGGACTTGAGGCTGCAACAGAGGATGGTGTGCGTATTTCCAGATAGTCTTTTGGGTCTCAGCGGAATAAGGGATGTCCATCATGTCCAGGTAGTCCACCCTGGATAGGACTTGGGATCGAATGGGGATCACGCCATCATGGATGAGTAGCCCCTGTACCTCTTGTGTGAACTGAGGAGAGGGGCGGCCTCTTTGGGTTGTATGTCCACTAATACAAATTCTCCACTCTGCGCTTCGCATGGAGAGTAGGATTCGTTTGTAGTGGGTTTTAGTCCCATGAGGACCTGTGGCCGATGTGTGTGATGCGAGGTATTTCATCAGGGAGTGGGGGTTTGATGGATTGTTGAGGCCCAAGGCTCGGGAGAAGTTGGAGCGGGCCGCGTGGGACCAGTGTTGGGATGGGAGTGTAGGAGCAGTGACGGCCGCAATCCAGGTGCCCAGGATCTTGGCGGCATGGGCTTTGAGGTCAAGCAGGCCCATGCCACCTTGATGATGAGGGCCAAACATGACCTCTAGCCGTACTGGTGGAGGGCGGCCTGACTAAAGCCATCCTTGCAGCGAAGCATACAGGGATTTGAAGAAGCTTAAGGAGAAGGGGATGGAGTGGGCTTTGAACCAGACTTTGGATAGGAGCATATAGTTGGCAAGAACAACCCTGCCAGTGAGGGTAGTAGGGTGGGCTCTGAGAGAGGCGATTCACTTCGTCATATTGTCCAGTATATGGCACTCCATTACTGCTGACGCGTATCCACCTGCCTCCAACCACACGCCCAGATGGCGTACTGGTCCTATGGTAGGTCGTGGCACAAAGGGAAGCACCAGTGGAGCGGTGTGTTTTTAGTTAGTAAGGCGTGGACGTGGGCGAGCAGATGGGGAAGGGTTGGGAACTACTTGCTGGCGCCCAGCAGTTCTGAAACTGACCAAGGAGGATGATTTCGGTTTTGGAGGCGTTCAGTGCCACATTGCTTACCCGGGAATATTCCTGGATGAGGGCTTCAAGTGCGCGTGCATCTTTGTTATTAGACACCCCACCACACAATCATCTGCAAATGCCATCATCTTGACTGGGGTTTGGCCTGGCACATGGACCCCAGTGAGTTGGGCATTCACATTTCGCAGTAGTGGGTCAAGGCTGAAGTTGTATAAGAGTGGGCTCAGGGGGTCCCCTTGTCGCAAGCCCTATGAGGGTGGACTACTTCCATTAGGAAACCTGGGCCGCGCACTGCCATTGTTGCAGATTCCGTGAGCAGCATCACCCAGTTAATGAAGCGGGGAGGTAGGCGGAATTGTTGGAGGCAGGCCCTAAGGTATTCCCAGTTTACTCTATCATAGGCCTTTTGTTGGTCCAAGAATACAAGTGCCCCAGAAGCTGTGGACTGACACACATTAGCCACAGAGTGCACGTTATCCCAAATCGACCTTCTGGGGATGAAACTGAATTGTTCTGGAGAGATGGTGGCAGATGCTACAGTCCCTAAATGGTTAGCCATGATTTTTGTTAAAATTTTGGTGTCTGTGTTTATTAGAGAAATGGGGCGCCAGTTGGCTAAGTCAAGCTTATCCCCTTTCTTGGAGAGTGTGACAGTAAAGGCCTCATGTCCTCCTGGTAGGAGGCGCGTTTCCAACAGGCTTTGGTTAAGTGAGACTAGCAGTAATGGGAATATATATTTGAGATATTTTTTGTAGAACTCATATGGAATGCCATCTGGGCCTGGGCATTTTCGGTTTGGCGCACCGTGAATGGTAGTCCATAATTCGTTCAGAGTAATTAAATTCATTATTTCCAGGTATCAGAAAATGGTGTGGATATGAGCTTGGTTGAGAAATTCTGCCATTTTGGCCAGCTGAATTGGTTTGGCTCGGTATAACTCAGAGTAATATTTTTTCATTTTGATTGCCACTTTGGCCAGTGTGTCCGCAATGAAATTATCCAATCTTCGCACCTGTGTGCAGGCCACGCTCTGGCATGGTGCGAAAAAATTTTTAAAGAAGTATACGGTGCACTTATCACTTTTAGTGATGCATGTGGCCCTGTATTGGACACAAACCCGATGTTTGTGTTGCCTTTTGAGTGCGTTGAGGTGGGCGGCTGCCTCCGCCCACTTCTGGCCCCATGCAGGGCTGTATCCTGTGGCTGGAATGTTGGACTCCAAGTGGACCAATTCCGCCAGAGCGCGCGAGATAACCGCCGATGTGGCTCATGAGCATCTGGAGGAGAGATGGCGATAGTGGCGGATGGTGTCCTCTTTGAAAGTTGCCCATGTGGAAATGGGGTCTGCGCAAAACGGTGCAACAAATAATTTTGCCAAAGTTGCCTCTTCCACCCTCATGGAAAATGCTGGTGATGCGAGCTTGGGGGGGTAGATTTTGCACCAATGTGGGGCCTTTGCAACTGTGACGGGTAAGTGGTAGGTTATTGAGACCAGTTGGTGGTTGGAGAAATCCATTTTTGTTGTTTTGAAGTGGGAGATGTGGGGTTGGAATTCTGCTGGCATTAGAATAAGGTCAATGTGGGTCATGGACCTTAATTGGCTGTTGTGGATGTGGGGACGCATCATTTTTCAAGCAGTGAGGCATGTCATGGCAGCGCATCCATCAACCCAAGGGTGGCTTTTAGGTTGCATAATTCTATGTGACCCTGTGGGGCATGGGGTGAGGGAGGCCACAGGTCCGTTGGTGAGCTTAGCCAACAGTTCATGTCGCCAACTAGGAAAGAATCAGGGGGTAGCGGGAGGGATTTGACTGATGAGAAAAATTCCCAATGCTCATGTGCACCGTTTGGGGCATAGATGTTGACGATTGCGTGTGCAACATCAGCCCATGAGAAGGTGACGATGAGCACTTGGCCATTTAGGAATATTTCTGAGGATGTGAATTTGAAAAAATTATTTTTCTAAATTAGCACCCCACAGTGCTTCAACCAAAAGGATAGGGATGGGAGGAGCATTGTTTTCCAAGCTTCCTTGGAACCTCGTGGACAGTGGGACTCCTGGATGGCCAGGATATCCACGGGTAAATTGTGTTGTAAAAAACTCAGTTTCCTAGCCCGGGACAGGGAGGCCTTGAGTCTGGCAATATTCAATGTCCCTAAAGTGAAGGTTTCCCCCATTGCACCTTAGGTGTGAGGGGGTGGGCCCCTGGGCCCACCAGCCTCTTCAAGGTCACCACGGGCTTTCACAGCAGCGTGGGTGTTAGCAGCAATGCTATTGGGGTTTTTGTTAATTTTTGTGGAAAGAGTCACATTGGCTTTGGCCTTTTCTTTTTATTTTCCTGACGTCAGACGAATTTTTTGCGGTGTGGATGAGTTTGGTGCACCGTCGAGTGGGTCAAAAAAAAATTTTTCAGTTGGGATAGGTCCCAAGTTGGTTTTGACTGGAGCTTGGGTGCAGCAATTGGGTGAGATCAAATCTCCCATTGGATCCTCAGATTGAGTGGCCCGCTAGGCATGGGCTTCCCAATCTGATTGGATGATGGATTCCTGAGTTGCTTCCACTGTGAAGGTCTCCATGTCCTCCTGGCATTGTGAGTGTGGGATGGTGGTGGTGGCCTTGGCCACTTACTTGGCCATGGCCCTATGGGCCTGCTTGGCCTTCTTCTGCTCCTTCAGGGAGATGGGCTTTACCAATAGGTAGCAGCCTTGTGCTCCCCATAGGAAAGCCTCCTTGGTGCTTGCAGTTGGTTTGTAGTGCGCCTCTCCGCTGGCCATGGCCACCGAGGGGTGCTCTTGGAATGTGACGCCCTCCTTGATGGGGCATGCGTGCGCCTTATGGCCAAACGCATCACAGTGGGTGCAAATGGGAGGCGCGCTGTCCACGGTTACCCAGAATGGGTGGGTGGTATGCCCTGTGATATCAATAAAAGTGGAGTGCGGGATCTGGGTTAGGTCCTTCACGATCTCCTCAGTTGGGGTCAGAACTGTGATGGCTTTGCCGGTGCACAGGTGTGGCATCAGCGTGAAGTGTTGCATTTTGAAAGATTGTATTTCGCTGTATACGGCGAGACCATCTTTCAGGTGTTGCTCCAAAATGTCACGTTTTACCATAGTAGGCAAAAGTCAAACGTGAGGAAAATTTGGTTTGATTTTGTCCAATTGGTGCATTTGGTTTCGATGACCCATTGCCCTTCAGGGAGGTTGCCCACTATGCGCACCGCTGCAGCCTTGTCTGCTGCTATTTTGCTTTCAAAACCTAGGTCCAGCCAACTGCGCGACATGGATTGAGGTGCAATGTACACCGCAGTTGGGAAAATTTTGTGTACATCTTCACAAAATTTTTCCCATAAGGCCATTTTTTGGATGTCCAGATACACATGGACTCCAAATTCCACCAACAAAAGTGGCTGGGAGTGTGGCATGTTGATGTACTGGTTGCATCGTGCTTGCCACGCAAGTATCTCCGGGGAAATTGTGACCATTAGTTTTTTGAGATTTTTGTGAATTATGCCAGATTCTCCGGGGCGTTTTCAAACGTTGGAGGCTGCGGGCCTTCCGCCTGCTCCTCTTACCTTGCTTGCCCAACTGCTCCCTGACATGGGCGCAGACTAATCTCCTCTGTGAGATTATCAAACTAGATTTAGTCTTGAATTGAATAGGTTGCAAAAGTGTTTGCAACGAGAAAGAAAAGTGGTTCTATAAAGCTCCTCTTTTAGACATTGAAAAAGCTTTGAGAAGGTATGAATAGTCCAACTATAATAGAATTCCAGCCAACTAAGATGTTTGAAATTATCATCCTAATTCCACAGTGCAAGAAGCAGTGTCTCTTATAATAATAAAGTGGCATGAAGAGTTACTAAGGCAAAATGGAACTTTTTGTAAGAGTTGAGGAATTTAGGTGTAGGCAAGGATATCAAAGCTCAGGGTATGTCTTTTTCAAAATAAGCATAGATCTCAGAATTAAGTTTATTATTAAAAAGATGAGGAAGTTCTTAATTTTTAATCTCTCGTTGCAATCACTTTTGCAACCTATTCAATTTAAGTCTGAATCTAGTTTGATAATCTCACAGAGGAGATTAGTCTGCGCCCATGTCAGGGAGCAGTTGGGCAAGTAACGTAAGAGGAGCAGGTGGGAGGCCCGCGGCCTCAAACGTTCAAAAACGCCCCAGAGAAACTGGTGGAATAAAAAAAAATTAAAAAACTGTAAGTCACTATTTCCCCAGAAATCCTCGCTTGGCAAGCATGATGCAACCAGTACATCAATATGCCGCACTCCCATCCACTTTTGTTGGTGGAATACGGAGTCCACATGCTTCTGGACATCCAACAAATGGCTTTATGGGAAAAATTTTGTGGGGATGTGCACACTTTTTTTCCCAACTGTGGTGTATGTTGCACCTCACTCCATGTCATGCAGTTGGCTGGACCTAGGTTTCAAAAACAAGGAGGCAGCAGACGAGCCTGCTGCGGTGCACATAGTGATTGACCTCCCCAAAGGGCAATGGGTCGTTGAAACAAAACGCACTAGATGGACAAAATCAAACCAAATTTTCCTCATGGTCAACTTTTTGCCTACTACGGTAAAGCATGACATTTTGGAGCAACACCTGAAAGATGGTCTCGCCATCTATGGCGAAATACAATCTTTTGAAATGCAATGCTTTATGCTGATGCCACACCTGTGCACCGGCAAAGCAATCAAAGTTCTGACCCCAACCAAGGAGATCATGAAGGACCTAACCCAGATCCCGCACTCCACTTTTATTAATATTGAAGGGCATACCACCCACCCTTTCCAGGTAACCGTGGACAGCGCGCCCCCCCATCTGCACCTACTGTGACATGTTTGGGCATAAGGCACACGCATGCCCCACCAAGGAGGGCGTCACATTCCAAGAGCACCCCTTGGCGGCCATGGCCAGTGGAGAGGCGCACTACAAACCATCCGTAAGCACCAAAGAGGCTTTCCCGTTGGGAGCACAAGGTTGCTACCTACTGGTAAAGCCTATTTCCCTGAAAGTGTGGAAGAAGGCCAAGCAGGCCTGCAGGGCTGCGGCCAAGGAAGCGGCCAAAGCCACCACCACTATCCCACACTCCCAACGCCAGGAGGACATTGAAACCTTCGCGGTGGAAGCAAATCAGGAATCCATCAACCAATCAGATTGGGAAGCCCATGCCAATTGGGCCACCCAATCTGAGGATCCAATGGGGGACTTGATCTCACCCAATCGTTGTAACCAATATCTGGTTAAAACTGACTTGGGGCCCATCCTACCTGAAAAAAAAAAATTTTGACCCACTCAACGGTGCACCAAACTCATCCACACTGCAAAAAATTACTCCGACGTCAGGGAAACAAAAAGCAAAGGCAAAAGCCAACGTGACCCTTTCTGCTAAAATGAACAAAACTACTGATAGCGTTGCTGCAAACACCTGCACCACCGTAAAGGCCCATGGGGATATAGAGGAGGCTAGTGGGCCCAGGTGCCCATCCCCTCACACCTAAGGTGCGATGGGGGAAACCTTCACTTTAGGGATGTTGAATATTGCTGGACTCAAGGCCTCACCGTCCTGGGCTAGAAAACTGAGTTTTTTACAATAAAATTTACCTGTGGATATCCTGGCCATCCAGGAGTCCCACTGTCCATGAGGTTCCGAGGAGGCTTGGAAAACCATGCTCCTCCCATCCCTATCCCTTTGGTCAGAGCACTGTGGGGTGCTAATTTGGAAAAAAAAATTCAGATTTTATCGTCAGATACCTTCCTCAATGGCTGAGTCCTTGTTGTCACCTTTTTGTGGGCCAACGTGGTACACGCTATCATCAACATCTATGCCCCAAACGGTGCATGAGAGTGTCAGGAATTTTTCTCACCAGTTAAATCCCTCCTGCTACCCCCAGAATCTTTTGTAGTTGGCGACATGAACTGTTGGCCAAACACTCCAACAGACTGGTGGCCTTCCTCCTCCCACACCCCCCAGGGTCACGTTGAACTCCACGTTCTAAAGGCCACCCTTGGGTTGATGGATGTGCTGCCATGGCAAGCCCTGCTGCTCAAGAACATGATGCGCCCCCACGTCCACAACAGCCAATCAAGGTCCATGTCCTGCATCGACCTTATCCTTATGCCAGCAAAATTCCAACCCCACATATCCCACTTCAAAACAGCAAAAATGGAATTCTCCAACCACTGACTGATCTTGATAACCTACCACCTACCTGTCACAGCAGCTAAGGCCCCACATTGGTGCAAAATCTGCCCCCCTGAGCTTGCATCACCAGGATTTTCCACTTGGGTGGAATCAGCAACTTTGGCAAAAGAGTTTGTTGCTTCATTTTGCGCGGACCCCATTTCCACATGGGCAACCTTCAAAGAAAATACCATCCGCCAATCTCGCCATCTCTCCTCCAGGTGCTCACGAGCCACATCAGCTGTCATCTCGCACGCTCTGGCAGAGTTGGCACACCTGGAGTCCAACATCATGGCTACAGGATACAGCTCTGCATGGGGACGGAAGTGGGTGGAGGCAGCTGCACACCTCAACATGCTCAAAAGGCAACACAAACATTGGGTTTGTGTTCAGTACAGGGCCAACGCATCACAAAAGGTGACAAGTGCACCGCATATTTTTTTAAAAAAAATTTCGCACCACGCCAGAGTGTGGCCTGCACACAGGTGTGAAGATTGGATGATTCCATTGCGGATACACCAGCTGAAGTGGCAATCAAAACACAAAAGTATTACTCCAAGTTGTACCAATCTGATCCAATTCATCTGTCTGAAGTGGCAGAATTTCTCAACTGAGCCCACATATGCACCATTTCCCAATACCCTGAAATAATGGATTTGATTACTCTGAACAAATTATGGACAGCCATCCGCGGTGCACCAAACTGAAAATGTGCAGGCCCAGATGGCATTCCATATGAATTCTACAAAAAGTACTTCAAATATATATCCCCACTACTGTTGGCCTCACTTAACCAGAGCCTTTTGGAAATGCGCCTCCTGCCAGGAGGACAAGAGGCCTTCACCGTCACACTCTTCAAGAAAGGGAACAAGCTAGACTTAGCCAACTGGCGCCCCATTTCTTTAACTAACATGGATACAAAAATTTTAACAAAAATCATGGCTAACCGTTTATGGATTGTAGCATCTGCCACCATCTCCCCAGAACAATTCAGTTTCATACCCAGAAGATTGATTTAGGACAACGTGCACTCTGTGGCCAATGCATGCCAGTCCACAGCCTCTGGGGCACTAGCATTCTTGGACCAACAGATGACCTATGATAGAGTAAACTGGGAATACCTCAGGGCCTGCCTCCATCAATCCCACCTACCCCTCGCTTCATCAACTGGGTAATGCTGCTCCCAGAATCTGCAACAATGGCAGTGTGTGGCCCTGGCTTCCTAATGGAAGTAGTCCACCCTCATAGGGCTTGCGACAAGGGGACCCCCTTAGCCCACTCTTATACAACTTCATCCTTGACCCACTACTTTGAAACGCGAATGCCCAACTCACTGGGGTCCATGTGCCAGGCCAAGCCCCAGTCAAGATGATGGCGTTTTCAGACGACTGTGTGGTTGGGGTGTCTAATAATAAAGATGCACGCGCACTTGAAGCTCTCATCCAGGAGTATTCTGGGTAAGTAACACTACACTGAACGCTTCCAAAACCGAAATCATCCTCCTTGGTCAGTCTCAAAACTGCTGGCCCCTGCAATCAGTGCCCAGCCCGCCTATCTGCTCACACACGCGCTCGCCCTCCCAGCTCACCCCACACCGTTCCACTGGTGCTCCCCTTCATGCCACGCCCCACCATAGGGCTGGTCCGCCATCTGGGCGTGTGGGTGGAGGCAGGCGGATACGCATCAGCAGTAATGGAGAGTCACATTCTAGATAACGTGATGAAGTGCATCGCCTCCCTCAGAGCCCAACCTACTTCCCTTACTGGCAGGGTCGTTTTGGCCAACTCTATGCTCCTCTCCAAAGTCTGGTTTGGAGCCCACGCCATCCCCTTCTCCCCAAGCTTCTTCAAATCCTTGCATGCCCTGCTACAAGGATGGCTTTGGTTAGGCCGCCCTCCACCAGTACGATTAGAAGTCATGTTTGGCCCTTATCATCATGGTGGCATGGGCCTGCTTGACTTCAGAGCTCATGCGGCCAAGATCTTGGGTACCTGGATTGTGGCCATCACCGCCCCTACACTCCCCTCCCAACACTGGTCCCGCGCGGCCCACTCCAACTTCTCCCGCACCTTGGGCATAACAATCCATCAAAACCCCCACTCCCTGACGAAATACCTAGCTTCACACCCATCGGCCACAGGTCCTCACAGTACTAAAACCCACTACAAACGAATCCTCCTCTCCATGCGGAGCACTGAGTGGAGAATTTGGATTAGTGGACATACAACCTGAAGAGGCCGCCCCTCTTCTCAGTTCACACAAGAGGTACAGGGGCTACCCATCCATGATGGCGTGATCCCCACACGGCCCCATGTCCTATCCAGGGTGGACTACCTGGACATGATGGACATCCCATACTCCATTGAGACCCAAAAAAACATCTAGAAGTACGCTCACCATCCTCTGTTGCAGCCCCAAATCCGCTCCCATGTGTGGCGCTGCCTGATGTGGGTGTACCATACAGCTGAGCGCTCTAACGCTTTACACTCATCCTGCATCATGTGTGGCCAGTATGGAACGCTGTTCCACCGCCTGGAGAAGTGTCCTACCTCTAAAGTGATATGGCGCGAGGTTCAACGTCTACTGGGCCAGAATCAAACACATCCCTTCAGTCTGTCAAGAGATATGTTTGCTTTATCAATGGCCTCCCCCTTCCACCCTCCCTCTGTGCTCTGATGGTTGCAATCGCCATGTGGACCATCCACACAATTGTCTTGGATGCCATCGCAGGATCCACCCCCACCCTCCCAGAAGCTGTCCACAGATTCTGGTCTCATTTGGTGGATTACTTTCAGGTGTGAATGTTTGGATACCTCCCACTGCATCGCCGACAGCTGGTCTCCTCCTGGTTCCCAGTTTGGTTCATCAAATTAGACCCTTTCCTCCACACGTGTTCAATTGTGGCTACGGCCCCTTCGCACGTTCCCTCCCCCTCCCCATAAGTGGTGTTCCCGCTGGCAACAAGAGAAAGCATCGCTTCTCTGGGGAGCCTTCCATGTTACTAAGTGTTGTCTCATTTGTGTCAATTTTGGAAGTGTCTGTCCCATGGTCAGCCTTCCCAGCAATATATTTAAATTAAAGATGAGGAAGTTCTTTCTCATGGTATTGCTCTATACCACTGGACTCAGATATAGAATTCAGTATCAAATGACTTAAAATAATTGAGTGAGTTTTAGAGGTACTCTATCCTCAGCCAAAAGCCGTTCATAAGATTGTAGCTCTCCTTATTGTATCAATTACATCCCCTCATTAAAGCAGTCCCAAATTTTTCCAACTTAATTTCTTAGTTGAGTTAATAATCATCTTCTCTACCATCTTATATCTTATTTTTGTTCAATAATATATTCTGAAGATCTTCTTTGTCGCTCATCAGGGTAGCATCTTTAGCCTGTATATTAGCTACCATATTCCTTGAATTTTCATTTTAGACCCTGATACTAGGGATAACCCCATTTTTGGCCAGTGCCATGAATAATTTTTCCAGTCCTTTAACATCCGGTTGAGTTGATGATAAGCATGGACATATTTATCTAGATTAAAGTAATTTACCTAAAGAACTTTGATTTTTTGTGGATTTAGCCTGTGTCAGATTCTGGTGGTTGACTCAAAAATAAACCTTTGACAACCATCAGATTGGGCCAATCACCTTTTCAACGCTTGAGCTAACGCCTATTTCTATCATACAATCTGGGCCAATTATCTCAACAACAAATTTGATCAAGTAATTTATCAGGCACTTGGCCCAAATATGCTCGCAAATTATGGCTGAGTCTGATGCATCAAATCTCAGCAATTGGTCCCAATTATTGAAACACAATCAACTTAATTGTATACAAAATAATTTGGGGATGACCTGAAGTTAATGTCTGAAAATCCCGTGGTCTTCAGACAAATAAAAAATGTAATCAATTTCCCACCTGAGGGCGAAATTTGTATGTTGATATGCATAACTGGCACAATAACACTTGTGTGGACCGCCTGAAAGGGGTTACTTAGTGCTATCAAGGAAAAGGCCTGCCGACATCCCATTCAGGGGTGTATCATTTTCTTCAATTGAGGTCAAAATTTTACAGAAGGTGTGTTTCATCAGCAGTATGACGAAACTGAAATCCTGAAGATCTTAGGAAAACTTTGCATGCTTTTATTGTAATTTTTGTACCTGAAATCCTCCAGATTTTGAGAGTATTTTGCCACCAATGAATCTAATAAAAGGTTTCAGTTGTAGGCCGAGATGAGTCAAAAAACAGCTGCTGAAATTTTGTGCTGGAATGTGGCCAGGAGATGCCCTAGAGGTATAAATACCGGCGCCTTTCCTAATGACTATTATCAAATATATAGCTTAGAATAAAGATATTATTATTTCATCACTTTCCTAATTTTCTCATTGAATCCTTTCTTTGGAGAAAGTGTCAACAAACTGTAAGGGTTAAATTCCCAGTCTGTAATGAAGCCTGCCTCAGAAGAAGTTCCCAAACCTGAAGTGAAATCATACCCAAAATCAGCCAGAAGAGTTGAGGCGAATTTAATTAGCCTAGTGAGTTGTTAAATGGTCTGAATCCCATAAGCTACAGGCGCTATAGAGGATCAACCATTGGAACTTCGGCCTGAATAGATGTTCAGGATATTAATTTCCAAGCAAGCGATCCTCAGAATATGACAACTGGTGCTCACTCAAAACTGGTGACACTTCCCTATATGGATATTAGTAATGAATTCCTGGAAGAACTGGCCAGATGAAACAACATCATCAAGATGGAGACTAGTAACAAGGTCATCTCAGATTATTTATCCCAGTCACCAAGGCTCCACAGCTGGTACCTCCTACACCCATAATCTTGTCAACATGGGGGAGCTCATGCAGCAAAACCAGTCATCCCAAATAGGGATGAGGATGATGCCTTGAACAACAAGGAATTTTCAAAAATTTGGACAGTTGTGTCATGATTGCAGGCCAAAAACACTGAAATTACTCAGGAAAGCTGGGAACTCAGAATGCAATTATCAACTTCAAATTCCCTAGTAGATAGTATGGGCAAAGATATTAAGAGCATAGCATCTAATCAAGCTTTATTCAAAGAAAAGCCTGACAACCTCAAGAAACAAAGCAGCTGATGCTCACCTAGCTTTGACAAGAGAAAAGTAGGAAAAAGCTATGTCCATTTGGCCAAAAAACAGTTTGGAAAAACTAAGGGCCAAATTCAGGCATCAGAATCCAGTAGTTCAGAGCAATTTTATGAAACTGAATCATCTGAAATCGACACTGATGGAGAAACTGATATCTCAAACCTCTGTTCTATGCCTAGAGTACTGGCAGCAATCCTGACTCCAGACACCTCCCAACGGGAAAGAGGGCCTATTATGAGCATCAATACATCAAGACGCTCAAGAAGAAGTACAACCCCTGTGGCCAAAACAGGGCGAGATGACTTCAAAAAATTGAATTTACCAAAGTTTGATAAGGATGGAAATGTTCACTCTTTCCTCAAGTTATTTGAAAAAGCAATGAGAGGAGCATCAGACCATTCTAAAGGATCAGCACTGATTAACTTACTCAATGCCCATAGCTGTGACCTCATTATGCCTATTTGGGTGACGATTGGTCCTATATGGATGCCAAAATTGCAATAACCAAACAGTTTGGAGGGCCTGAGAAATTAAAATCCCAAAAAAGAGAGCTTCTTAATATCATTTTCAAACAGAATGAGACTATTAAGGACTTTGCAGATATATTCTTCCATGAGGCACAAGTTCTGCATGGGTGCAATGCAATAGATAAGTTTGACGCCAAGATTGCATTGGAGCATGCAATTATGCCCTTCTGTGAACTGCACAATGTCATGTTGCCTGCATTCAATGGAAGCTTGGAAATCCAAGAGCTCACCAATTACTTGAGAAGCTGTTCCCATAATTTCAACACACCTAATCGGGCCAAAGATCAGCAAAAATCTCAATTTTTGGGCCCAAAAAACAACACGATGTCTGACAAGGGGTAAAAATTTCCAAAATACAAACCAAAAATTGAGCAAAAACAGCAAACAGGTCCAATTACATGCTACAAATGTGGTCAAATAGGGCACTTTGGTAACCAATGCTACAGATGGTCCAACAAAAAGCCTGGGGTCAACTTTGCTCTAGAAATTAACAGTGACAGTGAGGTGGGAAAAGAGCAGGTGGAGTAGAGGTGGAATGCTCTAACTCCACCAATTTTCAAACCATTTCACATGACCCTGATGAGCTCTTTAGGGCCAAAGATGTTGCTGAAAATAACCTCAACCATATTGGGGCTAATAATGTCATGATGGTCACTACTTGGGCCACCACAAAAGCAACTAAACCCCAAAAATAACCAAAGAAGCCTGAAAAAAAGTATCAAAACCTTACGCAAAGCAAATTATTGATCAGGGTTTGGATCTACAACCCAGATGTTCAACTGATTTACCTAAGCTCAACAACGTTCAAGTGGCTATTTCTATGAAGACCTTAGCAGATAACTTCCCAGATATTTGCTCAAGCCTGAAAGAACACCTGGAATTGGGAAACAGCCACAGCATTCACACAATAAATACCTCTGAAAACTACAAGTTTGGGTATTGTTGATAGTGGCGCTCCTATCAATATAGTCAGTACAAATTTGGTTAAAAAATTGAAAATTGCGCCCAATGTTGCCCACTGCCAGGAATATGGAACCAACTTTAATGCCAATGTCCTTGTCAAGCTCAACCAACTAATGGGAGTACATGGTGTGCTTTCTGCTCCCTATCACCCCAAAACTAATGGGACTGTTGACCATGCAAACGGGATGTTGGTGAACATTATCTGGAAATCAACCTCAGTCAAACCACCCAAATGGAGTACATATCTAAGTTTGGCAGTCTTCACCTACAATATCTCCTACCATTCATCAACCAGGATGTCACCAATCAAGTATTATATGGTAGACACCTGGCCCTACCAACGTTGCTATATTCAGCCCTAGAGGATCCCAGTAAAAATACTTACCCTCAGTACATTGAGAAGCTTGCGGATGCCTTAATCAAACTACAAGCACAAGCCTTCAATAACAGTTTCACCAAAAAAAGGCCTGACATCAAAAGGACTTAGAGAATCGCTACCCACTGGCCAAATTCAAAGTTAACAATGAAGTTCTATTTTGCAACACCCATGGATCAGGCTGAATGTAAAAGTTAGATCACATCTGGGTTGGGCCATTTGAAGTGATTGAGAAAATGTCTAAGTTCATATATACCATCAAGGAAATTAGGGCTGGCTATATATATAATCAAGACCAAGTAAAATTCCTAAGAAGGTTTAATAAGTGGGCTAATTAAGAAAAGAAAAAGTTGAAAAAAACATATAAGCATAAAAATACAAAACTAAAACCAAAACAAAAACTCAAAAAAACAAAAATATACTTATAATTTTTATATTAATTGATTTTTAGTTTGCACTTGAGGTTGGGGGGGATCCAACTTCAGACTTGACGGGCATTTGGCCCATCATTCTTCAGATCCATCAGCTGGTCCAGCCAAAGTTACAAAATAGAAAAACTAATATTCTCGTCAGGCATTTGGACCAATAAGAAAAGACCAACATAGGCTAATTGGAATATTAGGGCTTATGTTCAAGTCAAGAGGGGGAAATGTCAGATTCTGGTGGTTGACTCAAAAATAAACCTTTGACAACCATCAGATTGGGCTGATTACCCTTTCAATGCTTAAGCTAATGCCTATTGCTATCATACAATTTGGGCCAATTATCTCAATGACAATTCAATTGATTAATTTATCAGGTGCTTGGCCCAAATACGCTCACATATTATGGCTTATTCTGATGCATCAAATCTTGGCAATTGGTCCCAATTATCAAAACATAATCAACTTAATCATATAAAAATTAATTTGGGGATGACTCAAAGTTAACATCTGAAAATCCTGTGGACTTCAGACAAATGAAAAACGTAATTAATTTCCCACCTGAGGGCAAAATTTGTATGTTGATATGCATAATTGGCACAATAGCACTTGCGTGGACTGCCCAAAAGGGGTTACTTAGTGCTATTGAGGAAGAGGCCTGCCGACGTCCCAATTAGGGGTGCATCATTTTCTTCAATTGAGGCCATAATTTCACAGAAGGTATGTTTCATCAGCAGTATGACAAAACTAAGAATCCTTAAATCTTAGGACAACTTTGCATGCTTTTATTGCAATTTTTGTACCTGAAATCCTCCATATTTTGAGAGTATTTTGCACCAATGAATCTAATAAAAGGTTTCAGTTGTAGGCCGAGATGAGTCAAAAAATAGCTGTTGAAATTTTGTGCTGGAATGTGGCCAGGAGATGCCCTAGAGGTCTAAATACCAGCGCCTGGCCTAATGACCATCATCAAATAAATAGCTTATAATAAAGATATATTTATTTTATCATTTTCCTAATTTTCTCATTGAATCCTTTCTTTGGAGAAAGTGTCAACAAACTGGAAGGATTAAATTCATATTTTTAATGAAGCCTGCCTTATAAGAAGTTCCTGAACCCAAAGTAAAAATTACACCTGAAATCAGCCAGAAGAGTCAAGGAAAATTTAATAGGCCTAGTGAGTTGTTAAATGGTCTGAATCCCATAAACTACAGGCGCTATAGAGGATCAATCATTGGAACTTCAGCCCAAATAGATGTGCAGGATATTAATTTCCAAGCAAGCGATCCTCAAAATATGACAGCCTGACCTTACAGGTTTTTATCATGGAACAGATAATCAGCATGAATACCCAACTTTTTGCAATGATTTGTAACATCATGTGCACACTCAGTTGATAACCCATCTTGGGAGAGTACATTTGTGGCCACTTGTGGGACGCCTTCATTCATCTAATTATCAGCTAATCAATATGGGTACCTGCACTTCCATAAAGTTCATGATTGGCCATTATGACCTTCCATACTTCTGCAAAACTTTGCATCAAATTTTTCAGAAAAATGTATTTGGTGGATAATTCATCTTGAGTTAATGAATTTCTGTAAGGTCAATATATTTGACGCTAGAATTTTTAGCATGTTTGATTGAAGTTGTACAAAGCTGACCAAGAATTCGTTGGTAAAGCCTGTCTAACATGTAGTTTTAAAGCCAGGGTTAGCATTGTGGCTTACAAGTATTTCACGTATATATTTATTTTGTGAAGCTTAACCCTTTGATAATAGAAGAGATAAAAGGAGGGTTTAATTTGAGTTGATCTAGAACTTCAACTTTAAAAAGGATGTCTCACACTTCCTTTACATTGGACTTAGTGCCTTCAGTCAGGTTTGAGTGCAAAACTAGCCCATGTACAGCTAAAATCAATTCAAGGGAGTATGTTACTTTCCATCTTTGTCATAGAGCAATTGAACATATAGTATTCAATGCATTCCATATCATCAGTTTCTCACTCATTGTTGCAGTACTTCCTGGTAGGATCAGAGGGATGGAATTGAACAAATATTTCATATTAGAGAATCTTCTTTGAGAAAGAAACTAAAATTTTGGGTTTTTGTTGATGGAGAGAATCTACAGACTTGATAGGGAGGGTGAGTTCAACTTGCTTAGATAAATTTAGACTGTTCATTTAAGAAGATAGTTTAGCCAATATATCCTCAACTCTATCTGAGAGTCTTATGGTATGCTCACCGTTATGAAGCTCGCAAGACTAATATTTGTTACATATGAGATGTTCTGTAACTGATAGTAATTCTCAAGTAAAGTAAAGACTTCTACCTAACGCAGTCAAACACTAGCTATATAGGCATCATTTATAAACCCTGTACGGTGGGAGATCCTTATAATTTAATATCAAAAATTCACTGAGATAAGATAAGATGAAAATTTTCTTGCTGGAATGACACCAGCTTTTATACCTTTAGAGCTATCTCGCCATACTCATCTATCAAAGAAGAGCCATCAATCATGCCAATCATCAGAAAGTCATAGCCATGGTAGGTATTATATCCCCTAATATAGGGCAAACTAATTTTAAATTAAAACAATCGATTTGATTTGTTTGCGGGCAAAATTCCCCCATTTTTGATAGATATCAGGTGCAATAATGGCACTCAGTTGACATCCAGTTAACCTAAAAACTGACAATATGCGCTTTGTCATGGATAAGATGTATACGATATGGAAAATTTCATATATAAAATTAAATATGACATATCAAAATTGGGATATTAATGGGCCTCTCGGTAGAATAATGTGCACCTATTCAGGATGACAATATCTAAGTACCTTCATGCCCATTTTCTAGGAATTGGCTTCACAATTTAATATCACTAGATAAGAAATATCATGTACCAAGAATAGAATAGTGTGCAATTGAATTACTCTTTAGAATCCATTCTATGCAACCAAGTGTTGTATTATAAACGTTTATCATGCAATGATAACTAACTATTATTGTGCTACTAATTAGGGAAGTATGTGAGCACCTTGTAATCAGAATTAGAGGCTTTGAGGTGACTTAATATCACAGATTGTGCTGATGGACAGGGAAGGATCCAAGGATCTATCAAATGAGGTACTTTACTAACCTATTAGATTAAATAAAGGGCTTACTATCTAAGTCAACCACTATCTAACCCTCATAATTTTTATTTGATATCTTGGCCAACTGGTGCCACACCTGCTTCCTAATTTAAGATATAACCATCATAACTAGGCTAGGCTCAATGTCAGCCCACTTGAAGCTTAATGTCAAAGGTTTTTACTATTTGAAAAACTAAATGATAACCAACTTCTAATCATTTACAAGTAAAGTGCCTCAATTCTAGACTTTAGCTCAACGTGTTTATTTAATTAGCTTCCACTATAAAGCTAAGCTATGAAGGTAACTATAAAGGAAGTGTATAACAAATCTAAACCTGGAATAAAGCCTAGATATCTGGTACTTATCTGCACCTCTAACAATATACAATGTCGAAATAGTATAGACCTGAGCACCAAGATTCTGACACCATCTAGATTATTTACCAGTGCACCTTACCTGACAGGTGTAAAGGGTTAGCTTAAAGTAAATCATGCAGTGGGATGTTTGTAGAGCAGCTGGTTAAAATGCTAGTTTGGATTAAAAATTTAGGGACGGGATATTAAACGCAATCTAAACTATGTATCATCTCTACATGCTTTTAGCTTTCTCTATAAATCCAGATCATAGCTTCCCTTGGATAAAATATTAGATTTAGAGCTGAAATGGTTCTTTGAAATAAGGTAACTGGCTCAGCTGCTTCACCTGACTTAAGTGGTGGGTTAGATCCCACAACCCCTTTTATAATAACTGTTGTGAACCTTTGATTTTAAATTTGGGGTCAGAGGATGATTCTGGTAGGGTTTTATACACACTATACCCTTGATCTAACCAAATTTCTTTAGGTTTGGCTTACCAGAAAAATTTACAGATGGATCTAACCATTATTTAATTATACCATCATCTTACTTCCCATCCCCTCTATGGTATAGTGTACCCGCCTAAGATCGTCCCGCCTCAAAGTAACGTACCTTGCCACCCTAGATTCTGTTAAAACGGTCCACTGGAATTTTATTAAACCGGTATCAAATCTCAACCAAGCTTCTGACAGACGCTGATAGCCTACCCTAACCATAACAGCCCGGCAAATCAACCATCTCGGTTTAAACTAAGCCCTTGGTTTGCATTGCAGATAACCTCTGAACCCTAAACTTTGCGGGCTACAACCGTTGGCACCATACGTTGTACCCGATCAAGCTTAACTGGGACCTACAAAGTTTTTGATAAAACGTTTTTCATAACCTGGACTTTTTGGTAATGGAACTATAAAGGTAACCGAGGGTACAAAGTTATGAAGGTGGTAACTATACAGGCTCAGCCATCTCAGCTTGAGCGAATCTCTAAGGTTGGGTACCCTTAAGCAAAGTCAGGCACCGCTTTAACACCAGGGAGAGCTTAATCTGGTCTATCAAATGCCTTGGGTATAAACCAATTAAAAAGGTATAGGGATTTAATACCGCCTTAGACGCCACGACGTAATCTCATTAGTGATCGGTCGCATAGTCAGTATAACAGGTATTGGTAACTGAGGTGAACTTGGGCGCTAATGCCAATGCTACCATCATTTTTGTTAAAAAATCTTAAAGATAGACATTCCGCCGCATAAAGGCTTGTAATATTAGATGGTGGTTAAACGATTGACAACCTTTACAGGTATTTAAAGGTAGGGCCCAATATATTCAAGAGTGAAACTAAATTTATAGCTTTGCTCAGATCCGAGGCCTGGAGGGGCCCTTTGAGGCTTAAACTATTGATTCACGTTGGTGAAGGCGGCGGAGGGCTCCCCGGGAAGCGCCAGCTTGGCAGCGGCCGGCAGGGCCTCAAAGTAGCCGGGGCCGGGGTTGGGTTCCAGAACCTCGATGGCGAGGGCGCCGAAGCCGAGGGTGCGCTGGATGTAGGCGGCGTTGCACGATAGCGTCTTAACCTCGTCAAAGGCCAACGCGCGGTTAAAGGCCGAGGATCCGAGGCTGGCGACGCGTTTCTTAAGGTTAGGTCTATACCGAATTGCCGTACCTTGATCTCCTGGGCGAAGGGCATCACCGGCTTGTCCCGCATCAAACCTTGCTCGGTAAAGGCTTGGCGGATCGCGACGTCGTCAAAGGTTTGGGAGGCCTGGGGGTTAGGGCCGCACAGCTAACTGTCTTACCTCAGCGTAGTGGCGTTTGAGGATGGCGATGACGTTCTCCTGCCACTTCGGGAAGGAGGTGGCAAGGAACAGGGTGAGGGCCTTGGGCTTTGAAGGGTCAAAGGTGGCTTGGGCCCGGCCCTTTTTCGCCTTCTTCTGAGTCGCGAGCTCCTGGTCACGCACTTTCTTGATAACCTTGCGCAGGTAATCGGCAGCGAGCAGGACGGCGGTGTCAACCGGCATGCTGAGCTCAGGCCACCCCGCGTGCATAATGGAGGTGGGCTGCTTGAGGAGGGTACCCCACACGTATTCGGTATAATGGGGGGCAAAGGGCGCCAGAAGCAGGCATTGCACCTCAAGGAAGCGGAGCACGAGGTCACGGTGCATCCCCTCCTCAGCGGTGGCCTCGCGGTAGATGTCGCGCACGTTCTGGAGCTCGTAGTACCCGTACTTGAGGGCATCGCGGAACAGCATACCGGCATAAGCGTTGTCGGTAAGCTGGATGAGCTGGTTCAACTCGTGTTCAAACACCAGGTCGTGGAAGGAGTCCTTGGGGCCAGCGCGCAGGGGAGCGGCAAGCACCTCCTCGGCCCATTCCAACAGGGTGTAGAGCCGCAGAATGGCAGTATCCGCCGTCTTCTCGTCAAAGTTGGCGTCCTCGACGGAATCGCCGGCGTCGGCGAGGGCGATCCGGGTGGCGTCGGCGCCGTACTTGAGGACGGAGTCGGATAGCGTCATAAAGTTGCCGGTGCTCTTGGACATCTTCTCGCCGTTCAGAAGCAGATGGCCGTTGGTGCGGAAGGCGCGGGGCCATTGGTCCTCCGGGAAGAGTGCCACGTGGTTGTAGATGGAGAAGGTCAGGTGGTTGGGGATAAGGTCCTTGCCAGACACCCGCAGGTCCATGGGGTAGAAGTAATTGAGGGACTCCCGCATCCGGTTGAGGTGCTCCTCAGGGATGGCGCACTGGGTAGGAGCCGGGGCACCCAAAAGCACGTGACTCCACACCTCATCAAATATGTGTTCGGGAAGGATGCCGAATGCGTTTGGCTTGGAGGCGTCGACGGTGCCGCCCTGCAGCATGTGCGCGATGGTGTAGTAGGCCATATAGATGGTGGAGTCGGAAAGGGACTCGATGAGGAAGTTCTCGTCCCAGGGCACGCGGGAGCCTAGGCCGTAAGAGCGAGCGCACGCCCACTGGTGCAGCCAGCCTAGGGTGCTGTTGAACAGGTTTCGCGCCTCGTCGCAGTACAAATTCATCTGGGAGACGCACTTGCGCGCTTGAGCCTGCCACCGTTCCTCGCCGTAGTCCAGGTACCACTGATCACACAGGGCCACCACGCACTCGTCGCCGGAACGGGAGATCACCACCTTCTCAGGCTCGCAGTAGTTGAAACCAAGCCCCCGCGCAATCAGCAGCGCCTTGACCAGAGGCTTAGCTTCCTGCACCGATTTACCGGCACACTCCCCAACCAGCATTGTGCCGTTATAGAACCCCTCCTTGTAAGCGATCTCCTTGGCCTGGGCCAGCTGATCGCGGTCCTTTTGAGAATTGACCTTGAGCTCTTTGCAAAGGGCGGGCGCTGTAAGGTCGCCGTACTGAGGGGTGGTGAGCACGGGTACCGGCTCGAACGGCGCCACCCATTCCGCCAGGATGTTATAGTAGGCCGGCTTCTTAATAAGGTCTTGCAGCGTGGCGTAGTCGTCGGGCGAGTCGCTGGGCACCGACGTCACAACGCCGGTGCCCTTATTGGCCAGCACATTCTCCATGGGAAGCACGTACACCTCGTCGAACTTGGCCAATGGCGCCCGCACCCGGCACCCCACCAGATCCTTCCCACAAAAGTCGGCCAGCTTGGGCGCAGCACCCTTCTCGGCGGTGATCCCTTGATAAGCCATGTTACGGATCGCGCGATCGGTACAGATATAGACCTCCTCCTCGGAGATTTGGAACGCCCCGTACTGGAGGTTGACGCCTACGAAGCAGTTGGTTTGCCCATACATCGTTTCGGGGCGGAGGGTGGCGGCGACCAAGTACACCCGCTTCCCAACGAAGCGGCTTGCCCCTGAAACGGTGGCCTGCGATGGTTCCGACCAGTGGGTCACCCGAAGTTTGATGGCCGTGTACTCCTGAGGCCCGACCCCCTCGCCGCTTAGGCGGTCGTGGTCCATACAAGGTTGGCCATCGAAGGGGGAATAGATGGTGTAA
This sequence comes from Massospora cicadina, assembly GCA_022478985.1. NCBI lineage: Eukaryota > Fungi > Entomophthoromycota > Entomophthoromycetes > Entomophthorales > Entomophthoraceae > Massospora > Massospora cicadina. The sequence goes on from JAKSZP010001398.1 coordinate 97,398, forward strand.
CGCTCCCCGAATTTGACCTTGTCTAGAGCCTTAAGCTGGCGGAACTGCCATCGGGCGAACGAGTCGTAGAAGGGGTTGGCGTCGGTGGTGATGAAGCTGCGCCGCCAATCCACCTTGCACCCTAGGGCCTTGACATCCGAGATGGCGTGGGGAGGGAAATAGCTAAGCCAGTGTTCGGGGTTGGCAAACTTGGCGATCTCGTCTTTGGGAACGCCGAGCGAGTGCATGATCTGAAACTGGTACGCCGCACCGGTAGACTTGGCCGCCACCTTCCCGGGCTGAACGTTATAAGCATATTTACCGTGGCACCGTACCTTCTTAACTTCGCTTACGCTGAGCCCCAGTAGCGACTCGGTGACTAATGGGGTTTTCAATTTCGACCAACCCACCTTTTCCTTACCTTGCGGAACTTCGAAGTTGGGTCCAAACATTTCCAGTTCGCGAGCCAGTTTATCGGCACACGCCTACGGGGATTATCAGCCCACCCCCAACTTTAAAAGAATACCTTGATTGGCATCCCGGTACAGTGGAACCCGAACGGGAAGAGGCACACCTTGCCCTTAAGGCGGTGATAACCCACCGCGAACTCGGCCTTGGTGAAAGAGAAGGCGTGGCCGAGGTGGAGGCGGCCGTTCATGTAGGGGTACGGGAAGGTGACAAAGAACTTCTCCCTATCGGGGTGAATCTCGGCTTCGAACACCCTCTCCGACTCCCACCGGGTTTGGGCGGGCCCCTCCAGGGAGCGGAGGAAATCCCGTTTGCGGAACTAGTTTCAGAGGTGGTAAACGAGTAAATTTAGTAAAGGTGGTCAATCTATGGGCAAACGGAAAACGTGGAAAGTAAAAAACTTCGTGGAAAGTAAAAAACTTTATAGTGGATACCGTCCCAAACTTTACCTCCTTCTGCGAAGTTTCAACCATCCTTAGTTTATAACCGTCCAGCTGATAAAAATCCAAAAAGTTACCGCCTCGCCTCTAAATTAAACTTACGCACCCCTTCAGCCTTCTAATCTAAACTTATTCGATCCACTCACCCCTAAAGCCTAAATTTGATGATAAAAGTTTTACCCCCCGAACTTCATTTAAAATCTTTAGCCTCATACCTTGGATAGAATATCCACACCCGATCGGTGACTCATCTTTTATACGCGCGTGCCAATTCATTATACCTGGGGCCATGGGTTCGAATTGTAAGTTGATTTAACGGCTGCAACCCCACTCTAAACTGGGGTGGTGGCCATTTTTCTTAATGTTTTGGCTCAGTTTGGTGTTAGCTGTTTTGATTTGATAAGTTCAATGGTTTCACCTAAACATTTTTTTTGGCTGATTTGATAGGTTCAATAGGTTTGAATAAGCGTTTAGTAATACTGATGAACCTACATTTCTTTCTTTTAAACCTTCATATCATTAATTGTATAATGATAAGAGGAGACAATGGAAACATTATTTGTCTTAGCCAGACCAGGTTTCAAACACGGCATTTTTACCCCACCTTGGCTTATGGTTACAGGTGTGCACAACAACACCCAGCTTTTTTAAGGCTCCATACTTGTTAAAAATAAAAATGGTAAAAGGTAAGAGGGAGGGGTGGAGATGGGAGTTTTGGCCAAGGATAAAAGGGTGGGGAGGATGCCACAAATTATCAACCATCGCTAGCCACAGTTCTAGCGTTGATGGGCATCCAGGCCATTGGACCTTGAGATGGGAAATCACCTCATCATATATGATAATCAATATGGCAGGAAATACAGTGTGTTCCATCTAGTACTAAAAAAAGGAAATACAGTGTGTTTTCTTTCCAATTACTATCACTTTTAGTAATTTCAATTTAATTTAAACAGCATAATTTGATAATCAACACCAGGCAAGATTAGTATAGATAATAAGGTAAAGAGCTGGGCAAACGTGGTAAAGGGCAGCGGATCCAGACCTGCACTGCCCAAAGGTACCAAGCGCACAGGTACAAACAAAAATCTCAGCAAAAATAAAAAACCTGAGGTGGTGCATCCCACAGGTTTTGTCAATTTTTTAGTAAAATACTGTAGTTATTTGGAAGTATCCCAATTGCAACTACTGTCATCAGTGGAACATGGGATATGAGTTTTTCTGGGTGTAGAAACACCGGTGATGTGAGAAAAGTTTGGCAAAGCCCAACAAAAATTTTTCCCACATGCGGTGTACTTAACAACCCATACTATCCGCAAAGGTTGGGTAGATCTTGGGTTCAAAATTGCAGAAGAAGCAAATGGAGCAGCAAAGGTCAGAGTGGTACTTGACCTTCCCAACAGACAGCAATCGGTTCTGACCAAATGCACCCATTGGACTAAATCCAAGGATATTTTCATAATTTTTGACTATCTTCCAACCACACTGGCGTGCACAGTAGTCAAAAGTCATCTCTGAGAAGGCTTGGAAGCCTACAGAGAAATTAAATAATTCAAAACATAACACTTCCAGATAATGCCAACCCTTAGCATGGGGAAGGCAATAGCAGTATTTTCACCAAACCAGGATATAGTAGAGGATATTAAAAAATCCCCCACATTGCATCCTTCACAAGTGATGGGAAAAAATCCCAGCTGTTCCATGCAACAGTGGAAAGTGCACCCCCCATTTGTAACCACTGCCAGGCCTTTGGGCACAAGATTCATGCTTGCCCCATAAAAGAAGGCCTGAGAGAAATGGAATTCTGTGAGGAGGAAAGAGGTGAAGATGACTCAGAATACACCAAAATCACAGACACTACACAAGCCTTCAACTGGGGAGAACATGGGTAATATAAAATTATTGACCCTATTTACCCAAAAGAATGAAAAATAGCTAAACAAGCTCACAAGCTGGCTGTGGCCAAGGCAAAGACCTCAGCAGAATCAACCATATTGCTAGAGCAGATCCAGGAAGATATGGAGGAACTTGAATTCATGAACCAATCAGATCCCATGATAAACTATACACTCAATCTGACCAGTTCAAATTTGGTGGAACCCAATTTGGAATGAATGCAGCAAAATTTGGGCTCAGTGCACACTCAGAAATTGCGGAATTTAACCCAATCAGGAAGGAAAATCAACAATGGAATGCACAATAAAACAATTCAGCCAATAATAATCCACAATTGTGCCACAATAACATTTTGAAACCAAGCAAAGCCAAGAGAGGAGTGAAAACTGTGGAAATGAAAGGGGCAGAATACACACCAACTCCTACTCATGGCTATGCTCTCTGCAGCAGAGGAGTAAGTGGAGAGCAATTTGAGTGAGGGAGTAGGGCTGGGAGGCCCTGCTAACCGCTCCTGAGGCACATCGGGCATCTCAGTAGAGATAGGGATGCTGAACATAGTGGGACTCAAGACCTTAACGTCCTGGGCCAAGAAGTTGAGTCTACTACAAAACCCACCTGTGGATATCCTGGTGGTGCAGGAAACCCACTGTCCACAGGGAGAGGAGGAGGCATGGGAAAAAATGCTCCTCCCAACAATATCATTTTAGTCACTTCACTGTGGGGTGATAGTACGTGTGAACCAAAACTTTAAATTTATTAACAAATATTCATTCCTTAATGGCCAATTACTCGCCAAAACCTTTTCATGGCACACCAAAGTGCACACAATAGCCAGTGTGTATGCTCTGAATGGTGTGCATGATTAAAGAAAATATCTCACAGTTTTAACACAATTAAATCTACCAGCAAATACTTTCATAATGGGAGACATGAACTGCTGGATTACCCAGAGATGGACCAATGGCTATATACAATGGAGATATCACAAGGGTAAGTGGAACTCCAAGTACTAAAGGCCACCCTGGGACTATATGATCCACTGCCAAAAAGGCAACCCCTGCTACAAAACATGACATGCCCACCTGTACACAATGGTACACTTGTCTCTATGTCAAGGATAGACCTAATACTTGCACCAATAATTTTCCATCACCATATCCAAAAATTTAAAACTGCAAAAATTGAATTCTCCAACCATCAGCTTGTTTTGGTGTCTTAAAAACTGGCGGAACCCAGTACCCAAGCACCCAGATGGTGCAGAATACGCCCAGAAAGTTTAGCTGACTCAGAATTTCAATCCTGGATGGAGGAAATATCTTCAACCAGGGATTTTTAAACTCCTTTTTGCTTGGACCCACTAATCACCTGGGAAAACTTCAAAAAATCAACAACTCAACAAATTAAACATACCATCTAGTACTAAAGAAACAAATTAAACAGGGGGGGGGGGGGGGGGGGGGGGGGGGGGGGGGGGGGGGGGGGGGGGGGGGGGGGGGGGGGGGGGGGGGGGGGGGGGGTGTGTGTGTGTGTGTGTGTGTGTGTGTGTGTGTGTGTACATTGTATAGAAGACACAGGGCAGTTTCAGCCATTATCAAACACACATTGGCTGAAATTGACCATCTAGAAAACAATGCACCAAGAACAGGATACAGCCATGGATGGGGTCACAAATGGGCAGAGGTTTCTGCTTGGCTAAACACCCTGATCTGCAAACACCAACACTGAGTCAGAGTCCAATATAAAGGCAAAAACATAAGAAACAGAGAAACTTGTTTGAGCTACTTTTTCCACCGATTCCACATAAGGAAAAATACAATAGCTTGCACACAGGTTCGTCAACTGGACAAATCCATAGCAGAAACACCTGAAGAAGTCATAACCAAAGTGCACAGGTTTTATACAAAATTGTATAAATCCAAGCCAATCAAACCAGAAAAAATTGAAAATTTTTTTAGAAGCGCACATATTGACATCATGGCCCAAAATCACAATTTAATCAACATAATATTGCATGAGGAATAATGGGAAGTAGTATGCAGTGCACCAAGAGGGAAATGCCCTGGACCTGATGGGATTCCCTATGAATTTTACATAAAATATTTTACTAACATCTCTAACATTCTTCTAGCTTCAATGAACAAGTGTGTTATGGAAACATGCCTCCTACCTGGAGGCAAAGAAGCCTACACGGTCACTTTATTAAAGAAAGGAGACAGATTAGACCTATCCAACTGGTGCCCAATTTCCCTAACCAACACAGATACAAATATTTTCACAAAAATTATGACTAAACGTCTAGGAGAAATGCAACTGATGCAATATCCCCATCACAATATGGATTTGTTCCAAGAAGATCTATATGGGATAACATCCACATAGTTGCAAATGTCTGCCAGTACAAAACCTCTGGAGCCCTTGTCTTTTTAGACCAACAAAAGGCATATGATAGGGTGAACTGGACCTATCTTAGGGCCTGCCTTCAAAAATTCAAGCTTCTAAATAGATTTATAAACTGGGTAATGTTGTTTACAGAGTCTGCAACCATGGCTGTGTGGGGAGCAGGCTTCTTAACCAACCCAGTTATCCCACAGAGAGAACTAAAACAAGGAGACCCCTTAAGCCCTCTACTATACAACTTTAGCCTAGACCCCTAATCCAAAATACAAACACACTGCTCAAAGGAATCAACGTCAAAGGCCAACCACCAGTCAAAATGATGGCCTTCACTGATGATTGTGTGGTGGGCATATCCAACAATCAGGACGCTTGCAGAATTGAGAAGATAATACAAGACTATTCAGCCATAAGTAACACATCACTTAACATGGAGAAAACGGAAATTATACACCTGGGAAAATATCAGGCCCATTGGGCGCCATCTACCCAGGGCCAACAAGATAATACAACATCAAGACTCCTGACCAGACATAGGAGGTGTAAACTAGCAATGACCTCACTGAAACTTACATTCATCACCAAGCTAACAGCTGGCCCTGTTCATCACTTGGGAGTATGGTTGGAAGCAGGGGGTTATGCTAACTCCATGATGGAAAATCAATTAGTGGAAAAAATAACAAAATGCATTGCCTCCTTACATGGACATCAAACAGGTCTAACAGGAAGGGTCACGATAGCCAACTCTATAATTTTATCAATCATATGGTTCACGGCCCATACAATCGCTTTCTCACCATCCTTTTTCAACACAGTCCATGCCCTATTACAAGGATGGTTATGGTCCAACCATAACCCTCTGTATGCCTCAAAACCCTATTTGGATCTAGAAGGAATGGAGGCATGGGGCTTACTAATTACGTAGAGCAAGCAACCCATATACTGGGACCTTGGATAGCTCAGGTGATTAGCCCAAATCTTCCAGATATACACTGGGCTAGAAAAGCAAGATATAACTTTACACGTGCACTACAATTAAGAAACTCAGAGCACCAGAACACATTAATCAAGTATCTGGCATCCCATCCTACAGCTGCAGGACCACATGGCACTCCTGCACATTTCAAACAAATACTCCTAGCCATGAGAAGAGCGACATGGCAGATTCACATAAATGAACAAACCAGTCACTGAGGACGCCCAAGACTAACTCACAGACAGGAGATCAATGTTCAAATAGTCACATACATAATAAGCAAAAGCCCAAATACCATAGCCAGGATAGATTACCTGGACCATATGGACATACCCTACAGCCTGGAGACCCAAAGAAGAGTATGGAGATACACACATCACCCTCTACTCCAACCCAGGATAAGAGCACATGTATGGAGGTTCATGAGGAGAGTATACCAAACAGCTGAACGGTCAAACACCAATCACACCTCATGTGCAATATGTGGTCAGTATGGAAGCCTAGCCCACCGCTTAGAACAATGCCCAACATCAGTGGCTGTATGGAAAGAGGCCATGCACCTATTCCGCCAAGAAAACGGGCATCCATTCAGCCTAGCAAGGAACATGTTCGCTATAAACATGGACTCTCCTATCCACCCATATCTCAGGGTGTTAATAGTAGCAATAGCACTATGGACAATACATACAATGGTACTGAAATCGTTCACAAGAGCAGCGCTCACAATCCAAGAAGCCATTCATCGCTTCCATAGCCATATATTGGAACACTTCCAAGCATGGCTGTTTGGACATATGACCCCCCATAACAGAAGGACAATCAACACATGGTTCCCCATATGGTTCCTAAAAGTTAATCCTTTCCTTCACACATGCTGCATCCAAGAATAAGCCAGAATAACTCCCCTTCCCAACCGTCCTAACCTTGGTGATCCTGGAGACAACAAGAGGGGCCTTGAACCCTCTGGGGTGTCTCTATTTTATCGAATTTCATTAGTTTTCTCACTATATTGGAAGTGCTTGTCCCCTGGTCGACCTTCCCAAATAAATAATAGAGTAAATACAGTGTGTGGCTCTATAGTATCCTCAATTAGGCATGAAAACTTAGAGATCTGTGTGAGGTGATCTAATGTTGCCTATCCAAAAAACAGACCTTTGTAAAAAGTGCTCATTGCTAAATTGCTTGGCAACACTTGCTAAGTGTACAATCTATATACAGTAATGGTAGATGGGCTTGGATCAGGAATGGGAGTTCTGCAGGGTTTTCATAAAGAAAAGGCTCTTTGAGGGGTGCAACACCACCAAAGATTGTACACCAGAAAGGGGATATCATATCATAAACCAGTATTCACAAAAGGTGGCGCACTCAAAGTAGAAGTGGCTGATGTCTGCTTCCAGTTCAGCGCAGATGGGGCAGTCCTTATGTTTATAGTTCAGCATGCAACGCTTGCTTGATTTAATCACCTGGTAAGGATCCACCCAGTGATGGAACGTTGATTAGAGGAGACCAATTGGGCTATAGGCCTGATACCAACTCTCTAAAGTTGTAGATAGTATTGCGCCCCTCCTCCACCCAATCCTTAATAATATGGGGATGAGTGTAAGGAGAGTGTCTATAACTCTCCTGTTACCAGTGTGGTAGTGCTCGGTGCACAAGCCTAACGCCAGGGAACTAACTGTTAGAATAAAAATCATTATTTTCCAGCAGAGGGTGGTGGAGAAATAATAACTTAAGAAAAGAAATGAAATAAATAACCACTCAAAAATTTCGTGGTGCACACTGAGAGAAGGGGTAAACAACCCAGGTTGGAGGGTACCTGGATGAACAAACAGTGCACGAGGTGATAATCTTACTGTGTCCAAAATGGCAAGTTTAATGGAGTGCGAGACCTCCTTGAAGGGGTCCACGCATAGGATTGTTCAGAATAAAATTTAAAAATGATAAAAATGGGGGAATTTTATTTGGGAAGTCGACCAACAAGGAATGTCGGTTGGGGATAGAATATTTAAACTTGGATGGGGGAATAAGGGGTTTGCTGTAGTGGGACCAAGCACCAACCCACCAATAGGGCAACGCTACCATCTGAATTAATTGAATATGCTGAAACTGACTTCACTTGAGTGATTGATTGATTGAAGTTGGATTTGACCCAAACGCGTTGTTTCATAAATGAACAGGTTTCAAAACCCCATTCCTTGACGAACCAAATGGAACCATCTGCATTAATTTGGTAGACCATCCATTTTAACGCCTGGGCTGACATAAGGGGCTGGGCATTTGGCACCCCACTAGTACCAACCTGGGCATATTTTTCCTGTACCCAGCGTTGGTCCAAGGTATGCTTCAGGTCTGGGAGGCCCTGTAATTTCACCTTCTGGGCCTCCTGGCGCCCAGCCTTGTCCTTGGGGTTGGTCCTCAATATGATGTCATGGGACCATGAAAATGAGTAGGTTGAGTTAGAGCAGCTTTCAGGAGAAGTTTACCATATTCAATCAGAATGGATTGATGATAAATCCTTATTGCCTTGCTTGTAAATTTGTTGCCATTTTTGATTAGGTTCCTCCCAGGATCCAGCCAAGCTCATCGCAGAAAATTGGGGCTTGATATCCCATCAAATTTGGCCAGTATTCCATACCAAAATTTTGAATGACCAGCTACCTAGCTGCACCACCCAATTGCACAGCTGCCAGTAGTAGGGGCTCCTTGGATGGGAGGGCTGTTTTGGATGGGTTATCATCCACTATCATAATGTGTGTGATGAGATCAGTTCTTGGAGATCTTTGGATCAGCCCAGTTGTCACTCCACACTAGTGCCAGGCAGCGCATGTGCATCTGCACCATGTGGAGGAAGAACATGGTACATATCCTACAGGTGTGAGTCTCAAAACTATTGAGGCCCATATCCCCTTCAAATTTCAGCTTGAATAGAGTGTTGAGGGAAATTGGTGCCACTTTCAACCTGTACCAAAAAATTGGAGCATCATCTTTGGCTTGTGTATCCATGGTTAGTCTCATCAACAGTATGTGGGAGATGTAACAGGGCTTGAACAGGATGAAGATATTGATGCTTAAACCTCGCCCTCAAGATTAAGGTGTGCGTACTTCAAGTAGGCCATTCAGGCAAGCATACTGGAAAGCACTGCTTGTATGGTTTCTTTGACTTCTGGACCTCTTTTGTTAAATATACCCAGCTAGCGGATTATCTGGGTAGGGTGGAGTGGAATGAGATTGGAGGAGGGGCTGAAGCTTAAACCATCAACCTTTACTATGGCCGTCTTGTATATATTGATTTTTACACTTGATGCCAACTGATAAAGTATTAGTAGCTCTTTGGCGCCTTGGAGATCATCCATTGAGCTAATTCCCACAACCATGTCATCCACAAACGCCTGAATCTTAATAGGCTATTGGTTGGGGTGGACTAAACAACATAGTTTTACATCCGCTGCCACCAAGATAATGTTAGCAGAAAAGTTGAAAGGATGAGTGACATGGGATTGCCTTGGCAGAGGTCATAGCCAATTGAGATATTGTCTGTGAGACCATCAGCAACAATTATTTGGTTTGTAAGTCCAGAATAAAGGGTGGAGTTCTATAAAAGAGAAAGCATCAGGGATTCTAAAAGCTCACATCACTGCATGCAGGAAGGGCTACACTACCCAGATGTAGACTTTATCCATGTAAATAAACTTGAGGTAGTCATCCTCAGATCCTCGCATATCCTGTAGCACTTTCTGGATTGAGTTAATGCTACCCCAGATGGTGCAGCTCTGAATAAGCCCATGCTGGGTCCTAAAGAGGGTATGCGGCATCATGTTCATCAATAATTTTGTAGGATGAGCGTTGTTATAAATTTGGCGGTATAGCAAAGATACGCTGAGGGTTTTTGCACAGGGTTACGCCCACTGAGAAATAGGACCAATTATATGAAGATTATAATCCTTGAAAAAAATGCAATAACCTTTCAATAAATATGAAGCAATTGTCCGATGACACTTCATTAGTTAATCTATTACTTTCAGCGGATACTTCCTGGTCTGCTCACTCTCTTAATACTAACAACCTCCTTTCTTTAATAAATATCATCTCGCTTATATCTCAGCGACTTCAGATGATATCATTTCCTTGGATTAGTATTCATTCCACTGAATCTCATTGGTTTCATCAGAGTCCATCAATTATTAAATTCATGATTGCCTAGTTCAAGGCGATTTACCAATTATTCATCATGTATCACCATTTCCTAACCGCCTAAACACTATATCTTTGGTGGAACTCCTCCTATACTCCAAGGATAACTTCACTCATCAACTTGGATACTCAATAATACTTATATAGGCCTAACCACAACAGTCAACCAATGATCCACCAGTATTTTTGGCTTATTTTCCAGTCATATAGATTTCTTGACATTACCCCCTTTGACTGGACAATAAGCCATAAGACGTTTTTTTGATCAACCCAATGCAGCCCACCATGCGCCAACCACAAGCTCATGACTTTAAATTTTTCTTCTGATTATGGCTCAACACGGCTCTTCCTGACCCAGGTTTCATCTCACTCCCCAAGTTCCCTCTTCCTCCAGCTGGTGAAGGAGAGGCCAAAGTGGACGCTATAATCCTTCTGGCCCAGGAGGAGCTCCTTCCTGAATTTGTCAGCCATTTGTCTGCCTTGCACGCCCCCTTTGGGGACATAGTGACCCAGTTGCGCTGGGAAGGGGAGTGGAGCTGAGGCCCTTCATTTAACAAGGTGGCCCAGCTCCTGGAGGACAGCTCAACTTTCAAGTGGTCAAGCCTCCTGCTGAGCCTCATCCCGCAGTACTATCAGTCCAACGGATGCTGTGAATCATGCAGTGGGTGATAGCCAGCTGATCAGGGTCCTTTCCCCGCACTCCTACCCACTTCTAGTCCCTAGGGGTGCACTTTCAAAAAACTGGTTGAATCACATGCAATTTGGAGTCGCTGCAGCGTTCTCTGGCCTTCACACCAACAACCTGTCCCAATACCTCCACATCATGGTGCTCCTTGGTGACATGATCTTCTTTCATCCCATGGGTGAGTTAGGGTCAGGGATGGAGCAGCACCAGGTGGCCCTTGAGTGGGCCCGTCAAGCAGCGTTTACAGCAGCTGCTCCTTTCCCAGTTGCCTATCCCAGCATGGAAGACTTCCTCATGGATTGCCTGGTGCTAGGCGTGGCCTTTTCCCCTGAGCCGGGACTCAACTTCTTGTGTGCCAGCCCTTATGACTCTGCCCGCTCTTCTAAGTTACACGCTGATCTCTCAAGAGCATCAGCGCATGTGGTTTCAGGCTTTGCTCCTAGTGGGGCAAGAGCAGGTTCATTTTAATCTCAAGCAGCCAGTAGAGCTATCACCACCTTGCCTGTTACCCTGGGTCCCCAAACCATCCTCCTCCAGTTTCGCTGCCCCATCCTCTCCTCCATTATCTTGTGAAACAGCCCCAGAGCGGACATTAACTCCCTCACCCCCAACTTGGCAGCCTCTTCCCCCACCATCAACCTGATAAGGGTCCAGAAAAACTGCGCCACTTCCAAAGTGAAGAAAAAAGAAATGTGGATCCACTGATCAAAGCGCAAGACTCACCGTAAGAAACTGATAAAGAGTGGGAAGAAGAAGACAGCTTAGTGGAAGATTTGAGCAATGACACCAATAACCTTAGCTTACTTAACCACATGATGATTTTTTTCTTTTCTGGATAAGCTCTATTGCTGCTTATATGCCCAAAGGAACTTCACATGCACTCAGTTAATAATCTAACCACCCGCGGGGTCCTTGATAGTATAGTTATCAACACCTGTTTTTTCTATTGTCTCAAAAGAGCCAATCCAGATATTAGCTAACTTATGCTTTTAAAAAACCCATGCTGATTGTGGAATAGAACCATATCTTAGTCCTTGAACTGAGCTAGCCCACTACGACATACCTGATCAGCAGCCTGCTTTTTAATTTTCTTGGCCAAGCTGAATGAGTACGCTTCAGTGTGTCATTTTATCAATGTATTCATCAGGGTGATCAGGTAACGGTGAGGATCCATTCTTCCAGTATCTTCCATGCAGGCATAGAGCAGCACTGGTAGAGCGAGGTGATGTCCATATAGTAACTGAAAAGGGCTCTTCTCTGTTGCTGAGTGGTAGCTAATATTGTGGGCAAGCACAGCGGTAGATACAAGGGTGCTCCAATTTGAGGGTCTATCTGTTACTAGCTTCTGGAGTATATTCACCAACATCCCATTGACAACCATTACATAAGATTTGGGGTAATATGAAGTTGTTAGAACCCCGTGGATAGCCATCATTTCATTAGCTTGTGTAAGATGTGAGAGGTAAAATTAGTTCTGTTATTAGTAAGTATAAACTGAGGGCAGCCGTGATGCTGAATTATACAATCCATTAAAAACTTAGCATAGTAACCGCCCCAGATCTTGTATTGCCCATGCTTCAACCTACCTGGTCAAGTGGTCAATTGCCACCAGAATTTACTTAGACCAGTTAGCTCCCATTGGCAGAGGGCCAATGACATCAAGGGAAACCGTATGCCAAGAAAAATGTGGTTTCACTAACCAGTATGAAGATTTCTGGTGAAACAGCTTTTCTACTTAGCGCTGATGACAGAAGTATATCGTTTCCAGCACGTTGAAGCTCATGCTTTTCCAAAGATAGTGTAGGCGCAACAATTCCAGTCTTGCGCATGCCACCATGTATGACTTCCTTATGTGCACTTATGATAATGTTAGGCCATGCCGAGGGTTGTGGGAAGTTCCCTATCAAATTTTAAATCCGTTTGTACAACTCACCATTACACTAGAAGATATTAGCTCACATTTCATTCAACGCCTTGATGACTTACAGCAGTTCATCATCGTAATTTCCATTGAGCATCTTGTCATACATAATGTCACTTAGATCTGCCGTAACTGTAATAGTTGGTAGTCTCAACAAGCAATCAGCATTCTGATGTTTTACTCCCAGTTGGTGAAGGATCTCAAAATCAAAAGCTTGCAGTTTGAGGGCCCACATGGCTAAACGCCCTTCAGGCTCCTTGAGGTTCGCAATTAGTATAAACGAAGCATGATCCATTATGACTTTAAACTTTTTTTGTGCAATATACTCTAAAGTGCTTATATGCATAAACTACCACTAAACACTCCCACTCTTTTATGGTATAGTTACGTTCATGGCAATTCAGGCTCCAACTGCAGTATGCAATGGGGTGCTCTTCTCCCTCATCGTCCTTTTGGGATAAGACTGCCCCACAGTGGAAAGGGATGCATCCATCTGAATAATAATTTCTTTATCAAAAATTGTGATAGCATAACACCAGCGCACTGCTTAGCGCCATCTGAAGTGTATCAAAGGAGCATTGTCGCCGTTCCATCCATCCAAATGCAGCATTTTTCTTTAGCAACTTAAACAGTCGACCTCCAATACAGCTAAAGTTAGGGATGAAGCGTTGGTAGTAGCCGACCATCCCCAAAAATACCTGGATGTCATGCTTACTGGTGAGCGTAGCTATCTTTTGGATAGCCTCCATCTTGGCGGGTTGAATTTTCAACTCTTTTGCGACTGCTACAAACCCAAGTTACTCCAGTGATCCTTGAAAAAGTGGCATTTCGGGGCTTCATCTTGATGTTGGCCTCAGCCAACTTGCGGAATACCTCCTCCAGATGGGCAAGGTGCTTGGTAAACATACGGGAGAATACATTGATGTTGTCAAGGTACACAAGGGTGCACAACAGCTTCAGGTTGCTGAGAATGGTATCCATGGCCCATTGAAACGTAGCTGTGGCATTACACAGCCCTTGTGGCATACAGGTCGGTTGGAAAAGCCCTTTGGACGTGATAATGGCGCATTTCTCCTGTTCCGCCACAGGCAACTCAATTTGCCAGTAGACCAATATCAGGTCCATTGCAGAGAAGAAGCAGGTTCCACCTAATTGATCCAGTACATCATTGATCCATGGAAAGGGATACAAGTCTTTCTTGGTGATGCTGTTAAGCTTCTGGTAGTCTATTACTACTCAGTTGGTGCCATCGTTCTTTTTTACAATAAGAACGGGCAAAGCCCATGGACTTTTGAGGGTTTAAGCACACCTTAGTCCAGCAGCTTCGCGATTTTACAGTTGATACTTCCTCAGCTGCCCTCAATTGGTGGATAAGCTGCGACCATATGAGGGGATGATCCCTAGTGTCCAATCAATGAACCACCCCCTTAGTGCACCCTAAATCATTGTCATTGACAGCAAAAATCCCCTTATATTTTTCAAATAAAGATATCTATTGATCCTTCTGATCTTCCATTAGACAGGCTAAATTTTCACGTGGAACCACCACCATTACACTGGGTTGCAAATCAATTGGCAAACTAAATTCATCCTGTGACCCAAACTCATGAGTCTGAAGGACCTCCTCAACTCGGGGCAAATGTAGATACGCCACTATTTGATGCTGGCGGATTTGCATTGGTTTGTTCTGTAAATTCACTAGAAAAACCTTGATCTCCCCATGACCTAGAAGTATTATACCTGGAGCCACGTGGGGCTCAAACTGTGATTGCTGATAAGGACCAATAACTTCTCCAATAGTCCATCTGACACATTGATTACCAATTTTGTATTCACTATTTCTTGGTGACTAAAGGATGGATATTGCCCCAGCTGCTCTGAGAGGCAGCCCTTGATATTTGTATATCTTGTGGAGAAGGGTCCAGGTCTTACCCTTAAATTGATGGTAACAAACCAGAATCACCCCATCACCATATGCAATGTTAATATGACCCATGTGCACCAGATCCTTTGGCACTCCGCTGGAGGTAAAGTAAACTAGGATCCGCTGACCCAGGATTATGAAGGTCTCCGCTGTCATATCAACAACAGTCCCTAAGTGGTGCAGGAAAGCAGTTTTAATTAAAAGATTGTAAGTACTGTTGGGTAGCACTAATGCTGGAGCTACAATAACAATTGACCCAAACTGTAATGGTAGAACGCTGTACACTCCCTCAGCGACTATGCTTCCCAAACCTGCAGTCCCATACACCATATGATGTTCCACATCAGGCTTTAATGCCAACTTTACCACCAACTTTGTGGACACTATGTTAACTGGAGCTCCTGTATAAATCATAGCGTGGGCACGGGTTTTTGCAATGACAATGTCACAGTATGTACACTCAGAATAGGAAGAATTTTAGTTGTTTAAAAAGTGTATTAATGGGATCTCTTCTTCCCAGAAAAGGGGTGTTTAGTCTGTTAGGGTAATTACTGCTTCCTCCCTAGTGTTGGTTTTGTTCATTAAATTCTGAAACCTGTACTGGCTAGAAAAATTCTCAGTGTGGTATATCTGACCCAAGGTTGACCCACCTTGAATACTTTTTTCTTTCTTTCTTTACCCCAGAAAGCCCATAATACCTTCCCTGACTTTAGGGTACTCTTTAACAATATCATCCACAGAGAGGGAAGCATTCACTCCTTTTAAGAGAGGCGCATCAGAGGACGGATCCGGCTCCTTTGTAGAAATTTGGTCAAACATTTGACAGGCATAGGTCTTCAGTTGCTCCTGAGATCCATCTTTCACCATATTATTTTTTTGCACTTGGGTCAATACATTCACCCCTCCAACCAGCTGCTGATATAGGAATGCATCGTCATACTGAGAGACTTCTGCTGCATGTATGTGGATAGGTTCAGGTGGGACGTTTGAGGTTGTAATAGCGGATGTAGAGATTCCCATATCTACTCCGCTTTGCCTTTTTCCTGATAGCACTGATTCTGCTGTATGTGATGGACCAGACAGGTGGGGCAACCTCATTCCAGGTGCCCCAGCCAACCACATTCATAACAATTGACCCCATAGGGCTTTCATCTGTGATTATTGAAAGATGGCCCACGCCAAAACTTGGACTGGGGTTGATTGGCGTAAACAGGCCCAACCCAATAGGTGAATTGGTGATGGCAACTTGGTTGAGGGCAAGGCGCATAGTGATAATAATGCTGGGGATTAATAAGTGAACTCTGAGCAAGACAGGGTAATTTCCTTAAATAAGAAAGCTTGGCAACGTATGCAGTATGTTTCCATTCTGTATTGGGTGGAGAAAAGGTAGCGGATAGATGATGCAAAATGTGAATAATTTTAAACAAGGGCACATTGTTCTCCAAATATGGAGCCATAAGGTTGTACAGCTCATAGTATGTTTTCACTGCAGAGGTCATTGCAATGTACACATCTGATTTAGATAAAGTCACTGCTCCAATTAACATGTGATATTCCACCATAAATCAATCAGCAAATGCGGTGAGGGTCTCGTTACGCTGGAACCTAATGGTCAAGAAGTCTGCCTTCCACTGCGACATCTTTGCTCTACCCCCAAACAACTACTTCACCTTATCCTTCACTTCCTTGTATGTAACGGAACTGTTTGGAAGGTAGCAAGTAACTTGGTCAGCACTTCCAACATCCTAGGTGGATATTAATATTTCACTTTCCACCAATATGAAGCTCCTTCCATTGCAAACTCAAATTGCTTGAAGGACCCATGAATATTTCCATCACGATTGAATGAAGGTGCTTATTACTACAAACCTCCTGAAGAAGCTCATCCTGCCTTTTGAGCACAGCGTCCAAGGCAAGTTTAAGTTCTGAATATCCAACAGGTGCATCTTGGTGTGAAGATCCTCTGTTAAAGCAAGCCTGATGCGCCATGGTTGACAAAAGAAGATTTTTTAGTTAATATTTGATCAATGGGCACCCCTGTAGCGTGCACCACTGTTATAAATTTGGTGTTATACTAAAGATACGCTGAGGGTTTTTGCACAGGGTTACGCCCACTGAGCAATAGGACTGACAATATGACGATTGTCATCCTCCTTATAACTTAATAAACTTTAATAAATATGGACAATTGCCCTGAACGACACTTTATTTATTTACTATAATATATACAGCGGATCCTCTATGTTCCACTCACTATAACCTACTAACAATCTCCTCTGCTAATCATCTCATCTCACCTATATCTCAGCGACTTCAAATGATGCCATTTCCTCTGCTTAGTAATCCAGTTCGCCTTTCCGCTTGGCATGACTTTCTGAGCAATTTATATGGAAAACAAGAAGAAAACTTTGATTAACTGCCATAGTTTTGCTCCAATGCCCTCAGATTCTCTGCCGGCTGTCCAGTGTGGGGCAGCGGTGAAACTCTCCCCCGCCATTTTCCATCCAGCAGGAAAATGCACTCAGACTGGCTCACCCAGTCATACCAAACCCCTGAGACATTTCATTCCTCCCAAGGATCTTGACGCCCACCTCGCTCATACCCAAGCGGTACCTTGCTGCCCCCTGGTGCTTCCCCAGAGCAACATGCATTTCAGCCTAAGGGTCAACTATGGGAAACTCCTCCATTACCATGATCAATTCATTATTGATATGGATCAGGCGGTGATGACCCTTTCCAGATTTATAAATTTCTGCCCCTATAAGGGGTATTTCAGATATTGGATTCACCTGTGAAGCTGATACCGCCTCTGTGGCAACTGTGCCCCTGGTATTCCAGGGTACCACTCTTCCCACAATTCATCCTGGTTTCCAGAGGACACCACTTTGGTGGTCCAGTTTGCTGATTTTCCCACCCACCTCCCCCTGTGGTGCTCCACCAGGAGCTGATGGATGGTTTGGCAGCCTATGGCTCCAACCCTATCTACAATTGTGGTCCCATATGGGGCCAGATGCCTCGCTGGGCCTCAGGCATATGCCATGATCAGCCCTGAATTTAGTAAAATCGCCATGTCGATTCCCCCTCATGCTGTAATTCCTTCTGCCCTTGACCATCCGTTTTGGGCCCATGTTGAGGGCGGGTGGACAATCTATCCATCCTGTTTTGAGTTGGACCACTCAAAATGCAAGTGCCTCTCCTTAGCTACTTCTGATAGCTCAGATTATTCATCGCCAGACTCCAATCGCCACCCACCCTACACCAGTTCCAGCGTGGGGTACAATCCTACTTCCCTCTCCCCCAAAGCCTGATGCTGCAGCTGCACCTGCAGCCACCAATCAGCCTCCTCCTTGCCCAAGTGCCACACGCGATTCCTCCAATCAAGCACCAGCTTGGACCCCAGTTTGATCCCATGCTTACTCCAACAAATAAACCAAACCTCAACTATATGCCAATTCCCCAATTCAATCTAACCAGAACCCATGGGAGTTATTGGCTGAAATTGACAAATCAGGTAATTTTATTGAAGAACCATCTCTGCAAATTGAGCAGTTTGTTAATGCAAATGGGACGCCAAATACCTCCCTCGTTTATATGCCCCACAGACAAATGCCAAATAATTTTTCAGTGACCACCAGCTTGCATTCAAGGCAGCTGCCACACCATATTGTTGTTCCCTCCACAAAGCTGACGCCAAATTAGTGGTAATACTCACAGGAGGTATTCCACCTCATTTTATCCCCTCAATTCTCACCCCAAAAAGTAAAATCACAGTGAATCAATTGCACAAAAATGTCAATGACGCTATCCAGAACGTGGTAACTGTAGCACGGAATCCTAAAGCTAATATTACTTGAACCAATATTGCAATGTTCATTAAACTCCCAGATGCCCACATTAAAGCTGAAAAAGCTCTAGCCAAATATATCAGCGCAATTTTCTTAGCTTGCAATTTCCATGAAATACCAATCATCAGTGATATTGAACCACATGCCACTGATGCCCCGACGCCCTTGCTATCCGCCTTGACATGTACCCTACTCTGGGATGAGGAAGCTGCTGCTGAAGATGAGCCCCCTGATCCCCCTTCCTCCATGGAGGGATAAGCGGTTTCCGCTGCCCACCTGGTTGGTTGTTTTTGTTCAGCGTGTTTCATTCAATCTGCTCATTTTGGGCGTTTTGTTTAATCAATTAGTTACATTAGTTTTTAGTTTTTAGTTTTGGTAATGTCCATCCCCTGGTCAGCTTACCGCAAATGAATAAGTAATCCAGTTCACCATATATCCTTGGTTCCAGCAATTCTTCATTCATTAAATTCACAATCGCCTAATTTGAGGCGATCTGCCAACTATTCATTGTACGTCAATATCTCCTAAACTCCTCATATAAAAGCAATCCAATTATCATCCGTTCTAATCTAATATCACCTCATCTCAAAGCGCTATAAAATTGTAACTCATACTCAGGCTTGCCGATTTTACCCATTCTTCCATACCGCCTTAAAGCTTATTGTCCAGTCATATCATAGATTCGACAAGCCCCATCCTCACTACCCACACTCATCTTCCAGTGGAAGCCACTATAATGGTCCAGTTTGCCAGCCTGCCAAAACACTTTTCACTTGAGAAACTATCTATGAGCTCCTGGAGGGATTGGCCGCTTAAGGCGCCAACCTTGTCCCCCAGTTTGTGGTTCCAATAGTCAAGCCATCTCACAGGTGTTCGCACCTTTGCAACAATATGCCCCTCCTAATAGACCTACCTTGCAATCCCCTAAACCGTGATCCACTCTGTTATCAACTACTCATTATGGCCTGCATAGAGAACGGCTAAACCCCTCTGACCCTTGTGCTTCAGCCTTGACCACTTAGAGTACAATTGTCCATTCCTTACTTCCACAGTCTCTTTCACCACTCCTCCCACTAATTTAGGACTCACCACAAAATAGGAGGAGTTCTCAAATGGAGTTTAATCCTTCCTCACCTCCCATGACTACTGATGTGATGAACAGAATCCTTCCACATCGCCATAAAACAATTTAGCAGGAGGGCCCAGGTAAGAGCTCACAAACAGGAGAGTGCTGTGGTGGTTAAACCTTAGTTTGTTGACTCAATAACGGTTGTTGTAACCTCTTGAAAGATGGTAAGGATGATATTGACTCTTAGGAGGATTGTCTTTCCACCTGAGAGGGCGTACAGAGAGGCAATAGCTTTTCAAAACCAGAAATATAGTTCATTTTCTGTTCAAATCCAGAGTATCTCCTCAAAATCTTAATAAAATGATCTTGAAATTTAAAATTTTATTTTTGCTTTTTGATGATTTTATTGTATATTAGAAGACGAAGTTGCCTTAAGCACCTTCTTCAGTTTATTTTTATACTATTAAATGGGGATATGGTAGAACTTGTCTATACAGAGTCTTTGGGCGATGGGCTATCCACGAGCTTGCCTCAAAAAATTTTGGCCTCTGATATTCTCATCTGTTTCATTCTATACCATCCGTTGGTACCTCAGACGTTATAGAACTTTTCCACGTTTATTTTTGCGCCTTGATGATGAATAAAAAATTGCCTTTTACATTTCATCATTATTGCTGACTTTTAAATTAATTTTAACTAATTCTTTTTAGAAGCTTCTAATTCTGCTAGGCTGCTGTTTATCTCTGTTCTCAATATTCCTGCTTTTGGCATAGTTCAGGTTAGCAGCTCCCTATTTTCTGATCTGCACTTTGCCGTGGCTCTTAACGTTCTCCAATCATAACAGATTCAGGTTAGTAGCCTCTAATTTGCTGTGCCACCATTTCACTTTGTCCTTGACATTCTACCATCATGGCGGATTTAAGTTGGTGGCCTCTGTTTTGCTGTGCCGCCTTTTCTCTTTGCCATCACATTCCTACACTCAGTGGAATTTGAGTTGGCATCCTTTGATTGGCCCAATTGCTATTTCCATTAAGACTTGCCTCCTTCGCTCATGAGTTTAATTTGTTGGCATCTTATTCATCAGAATGCCATCTTAAAATGTCATCACCCTCATAACTTATAACTTTATTACTAATATTAGACTCAATCTCTGCCGTAAGGGAGATCAAGGCTATGTGGCAGTCAGGCAGAGCCATGACCGTCACATCACCCCCAGAGGAGAGCCCCTGCGCCCCTAGTATTCCTCAACCTTCTGTGGACAGTTGGTACAGTCATTAGGATAGTTGATTGAGGCCTTAATATCCCTATATGGGGATATTGAGGTAATGTGGTTATCTGGCACAGACTTGATCATCACATCACCCTTTTTAAAATATAATCCTTGTTGGTGGCGGTGGTGGCAGGTTTTCTTGGCTTAAACTTTTTATATTTGAGGAAGATGTGGGCGCCTTAAAAACGCTTTGGACAAGTATATTTTTCTGACCTGCTGGTGGATCTGGGCTTATCCCCGCACAGGATTTGATCTTTTTGAGCATACAGCCATCTAGGCAACATGGGTTCCTGTCAGGTCCTTATTGGAAGGTTGAGAAATACAGGGTATGTGGGCTTGGCGGTTGAAATGTGGGTTTCAGGAACTGAAACTCTTGCCTGGGGTTTGTTGCGCGGTGTGCTTCTGGGAGTGGGCCAGTCCAGGTGTCCTTTGGAGTGAATAGATGAGGCAAATCACACCTTCTGGGGAGGAGATGACAACCATGACCATAACTGGGCCAGGAGGATAGTTGTCAGGAGTAAGCAACAAACCCAAACGCAGGGGGATTTCTCCCACAAAACTGAATAGTCGCCTGCAGGAAAGGAAGAATGGGGTATGAACTTCGTCTAATGTAATGAACAAAATCTTTATATATTACCACAAAATAGTTTTGCAGGAGGGCTTGGTAAGGGTCCACAAGCAGGAGTGTGCGGCGGAGTTAAATCCTTAGTTTGTTGGCTTGATGAATGGTTGCTGATAAGCCCTTGAAAGATGGCAAGGATGATACTGACGCTTAAGAGGATTGTCTGTATACTGGAGAGGGTGTATATAGAGGTGATGGCCTTGTCAAAAGATGAGATATAGTTCATTTTCCATTCAAATCCAGAGTACCTTTTCAAAATCTCATTAAATGATTGTAAGGTTTAAAATCTATTTTCAATTTTGAGGTTTTTATTGCATATATTAAAAAATGAAGTTGCCTTAGGCACCTTCATCAGCTTTTTTATACTATTAAATGGGGACATGGTGGAACTTGTTCTCATGGAGTCAACCTGTGTGAGCTATCCATGGGCTTGCCTCAAGAATCTCAGCCTCTGATCTTTCATCTGTGCCCATTCTAGACCATCAGTTGAGTACATCAGACGTTATGGAAACTTTTCCTCATTTAATTTTGCGCCTTAAGAAAAAATCAAGACTAGGCGTTTTAATTTGTCTTTATCACAACCTTTTTTAATTAATTTTAATTAATCCTTTTTCAGCAGCTTCTGATTTTCTAGGCCGCCATTTCTCTCTATTCTCAATATTCCCACTTTTGGCGTAATTTAGGTTGGCAGCTCCTGATTTTCTGAGCTGAAGTTTACCTTGGCTCTTGACGTTCTACCGTTGTGGAAGATTCAGGTTGGCAGCCTCTAATTCACTGTTAAGCAGTTTCACTTTGCCCTCAACATTCTTCTATAATGGCGGACTTAAGTTGGTGGTCTCTGATTATCTGTGCCATCTTTTCTCTTTTCATTTGACATTCCTGAGCTCAGCAAATTTTGAGTTGACATCCATTGATTGGCCTGATTGCCATTTCTGCTGGTTTTTGCCTCTTCCACTCTCAAATTTAGTTTGAATTGTCAGCATCATGTTCGTCAGAATGCCATTTTTGAGGGTTGTCTTCTTGTAACCTATAGCTTTATTATTACTAATAATAGCCTCAATCTCCGCCATAGGGGAGTCAAGGCTATTTGGCTATCAGGAAGAGCCTTGACTTCACAACTATAGTTTAAGCTCCTTCTGCGCCATCCCTTAAGCTAAAATCTACTTGAACTTTTCAGGATAAGATTGCTGCTCAGGCTCCTTTCAATCTGTCTTAAATAGTAGTTTGAGAGCGCATGCTCCTGCACCATCCAACCATCTCCTGTTGATTGTCTGAATTTTCACATATCAAACCCCTTTAAATATCTCAAGTGTTCACCAAAGATACCAACCAACCTTTCTTTTAAGCCATATTATATTTGGTGGAATTTTTAACCTCCCAAGAATTATTATCAATACTGTTTCCACGCTCAAAAAAGCTTTCCAGTTTAAAAATCATATTATCAGGCCACCATCAAAGTGGCCACTACCACCATCAATGTTCCCCTTTTCCAAGCCCTCCTTAAGGCCATGGAGACTCTTTTTGGGGAAATTTCCTTCATCTAATTTCTTGGATAACTTCTATGATGAAACGTGGGATGATATTGAGAAGTTTAAATTTGCTGCAGGCTGCTCAATCTAATGCTGCCAAGTTGGTGCTACTTAATCATTAGTGATTAAACCAGACAAACCCTAAAATTGTTTTCTTATGTAACATATATTATCAAATATTTTATGTTCCAGCTAATCCAGTACTTGGATCGTGATGTACACCACTAGACTCATTGATAAAGATAGCCTCATGTTCTTCCACCTTCTGACCCATTCCGCTGACTAAACCAATCCCATTTTGCTCCGTCTTACATGTGCCCTCAGGTCTGTGGTAGACTGAAACCTCAGACCTCATTCCCCATCTTATATGGCCGCTTAGGCTTGCCGCCATGGTGATAAATTGAGAGTTTTATTTCTTCTTAGATTTATTTGGCACACTGCATATAAAGACTTTTGGATGTCCCCATCTAGGGTTAAGCACCACTATTAAAAAAAACTTGTGTTTCTTGTTATCTGTTTAAGTAAAAGAGGAGCATAAATGATAATCCTCACTAAGAAAGCATAACACTCTACAACATACGGCTTAGTTATAGATCTATATAAATGTTGCTCATTTTTTACATCATCTAATATTTCTATCCAAAGATCTAAATTTAACTATGATGACAGCTTACTAGGAATACATCATCTCAAGTTTAAGAACCAGCATAGATAAAACTTAACTTAAAAGCTCCTTAAATATTTTAGTGTACTTTATTTATACAATAGACCAAAGAGGGGCCAATGAAATACTTTTATGGATCAAAAACTTTGTTTGTTAAACAATTTATACTAAACTATTATACTGTCCAGATCAGAGAGACTTAGTTTATTAATAGTGTATTTTGAGACTTTGTAATATTTACCTAAATGTTTTAGTCACTATATTAACTTTATTAGCATTTTATATTGCTTATCATCACTTTTAAAACATCATTTAACTTTGACACTTAGATTCACTAAAAAGACTTATAGACTTTTAGTAAAAATAGTGGGAAACCCCGCCAAGAAACATGCTTTCTCACCCAAGTGTAACAGGAAACCTAAGAAACCCAACTTAAGAGTTAGCACGCCTGTATCAAATAGGGTGACCCACTATCAAGTGGCAGCTATAAATACTCATCACCCCTAACCCTGCATCCCCTGCAACAGGATTTAGCTCTCCAAATCGCTTTTCTACATCTTGTATGTTGTAATTGGCGCTGAGGATCAACTTACAACTGCACAGGTAAGCTATTTTATATAATAAAAATAGGGGACCCTATATGAAGACAGTAACCCCAAAATCAAGGGATATTTATATCATTATCTAAGTTTTATATTGAGCTTCTTGTAACTATATAGGTGGAAAAACGATTCCCTTTTTCCCATTACCATCATAATTAACTACATACTTTTCTCTTTCGTTGCAATCACTTTTGCAACCCATTAAATTCAAGTCTGAATCTAGTTTGATAAATCTCATAAAAGGAGATTAGTCTGCGCCCATGTCAGGGAGCAGTTGGGCAAGTAAGGTAAGAGGAGCAGGTGGGAGGCCCGCGGCCTCAAATGTTTGAAAACGCCCCAGAGAAACCAGCGGGATAGAAAAAAATGTGAAAATCTGGCGTTCACTATTTCCCCAGAAATCCTCGCTTGGCAAGCACGATGCAACCAGTACATCAATACACCACACTCCCAGCCACTTTCATCAGTGGAATATGGAGTCCGCATGTTTCTAGACATCTAACAAACGGCTTTATGGGAAAAATTTTGTGGAGATGTGCACACTTTTTCCTGACTGCAGTGTACGTCGCACCTCATTCCATGTCACGCGGTTGGCTGGACCTAGGTTTTGAAAAGAAGGAAACAGCAGACAAGGCTGCTGTGGTGCTTAGTGATTGACCTCCCCGAAGGGCAATGGGTCATCAAAACAAAATGCACTAGATGGACAAAATCCAACCAAATTTGTCTCACATTCAACTTCTTGCCTACTAGGGTAAAATGTGACATTTTGGAGCAACACCTGAAAGATGGTCTCGCCAGCTATGGCGAACTACAATCTTTTAAAATGCAACGCTTTATGCTGATGCCACACCTGTGCACTGGCAAAGCCATTGCAGTTCTGGCCCCAACTGAGGAGATTGTGAAGGACCTAACCCAGACCCCGCACTCCACTTTTATTAACATCAAAGGGCATACCACCCACCCTTTCCAGGTAACCGTGGACAGCGCGCCCCCCATCTGTACCCACTGTGATGCGTTTGGCCATAAGGCACATGCATGCCCCACCAAGGAGGGCGTCACATTCCAAGAGCACCCCTTAGCGGCTATGGCCAGTGGAGAGGTGCACTAAGAACCATTTGTAAGCACCAAAGAGGCTTTCCCATGGGGAGCATAAGGCTGCTACCTTCTGGTAAAACCTATTTCCCTGAAAGAGCGGAAGAAGGCCAAGCAGGCCTGCAGGGCCACGGCCAAGGAAGAAGCCAAAGTCACCACCACTATCCCACACTCCCAACGCCAGGAGGACATTGAAACCTTTGCGGTGGAAGCAACTTGGGTTTCCATCAACCAATCAGATTGGGAAGCCCATACCAATTGGGCACTTAATCTGAGGATCCGATGAGCAACTCAAATTCTCCTGATCTTTGCAACCAAGCTCTAGTCAAAACTGACTTGGCCTTCACCTACCCAAAAATTTTTTTTGCCCCACTCGATGGTGCACCAAACTCATTTGCACCACAAAAAATTTGTCTGACGTCGGGGAAACAAAAAGCGAAGGCAAAAGCCAACGCAAACCTTTCTGCAAAAATTAACAAAAATACCATTAGCGTTGCTGCAAACACCCGCGCTGCCATGAAGGCCCATGGGGATCTAGAGGAGGCTAGTGGGCCTGGGTGCCCACCCCCTCACACCTAAGGTGCGATGGGGAAACCTTCACTTTAGGGATGTTGAATATCACTGGACTCAAGGCCTCGCCATCCCAGGCTAGGAAAGTGAGTTTTTTTACAACAAAATTTACCTGTGGATATCCTGGCCATCCAGGAGTCCCACTGTCCACAAGGTTCTGAGGAGGCTTAGAAAACAATGCTCCTCCCATCCATATATTTTTGGTCAAAGCACTGTGGGGTGCTAATTCAGAAAAATAATTTTTTCAAATTTTTTATTGTCAGAAACCTCCTCAATGATTGAGTCCTCGTTGTCACCTTTTTGTGGGCCAACGTGGTACATGCTATTGTCAACATCTATGCCCCAAATGGTGCACGAGAGCATCAGGAATTTTTCTCATCAGTCAATTCCATCCCACTACCCTCAGACCCTTTCATAGTCGGTGAAATGAACTGTTGGCTAAACAGTCCAATGGACCAGTGGCCTTCATCCTCCCACGCCCCCCAGGGCCATGTTAAACTCACATTCTAAAGGCCACCCTTGTGTTAATGGATGCACTGCTGTGGCAAGCCCCGCTGCATAAGAACATGATGCGCCCCCACATCCACAACGGCCAATTAAGGTCCATGTCCCGCATCGACCTTATCCTTATGCTGGTGAAATTCCAACCCCACATATCCCACTTTAAAACAACAAAAATGGAATTCTCCGACCATTGACTGGTCTCAATAACCTACCACCTACCTGTCACAGCTGCTAAGGCCCCACATTGGTGCAAAATCCGCCCCCCGAGCTTGCATCACCAGGATTTTCCACATGGGTGGAATCAGCAACTTTGGCAAAAGAGTTTGTTGCACCATTTTGCGCGGACCCCATTTCCACATGGGCAACTTTCAAAGAAGATACCATCTGCCAATCTCGCCACCTCTCCTCTAGACGCTCATGAGCCATGTCAGCTGTCATTTTGCACGCTCTGGCAAAGTTGGCACACCTGGAGTCCAACATCCCAGCTACAGGATACAGATCTGCATGGGGCTGGAAGTGGGCGGATGCAGCCGCCCACCTCAACGCGCTTGAAAGGCAACACAAACTATGGGTTTGTGTTCAGTACAGGGCCAAACACATCACAAAAGGTGACAAGTGCACCACATATTTTTTTAAAAAATTTTTCGCACCACGCCAGAGCGTGGCCTGCACACAGGTGCAAATATCGGATGATTCCATTGCGGATATGTTAGTCAAAGTGGCAATTGAAACACAAAAGTAATACTCTAAGTTGTACCAATCCGATCCAATTCAGCCGGCCAAAGTGGGGAATTTCTTGACTGAGCCCACATCTGCACCATTTCCCAATACCCAGAAATAATGAATTTGATTACTCTGAACAAATTATGGACAGCCATCCGCGGTGCACTAAACTGAAAATGTGCAGGCCCGGATGGCATTCCATATGAATTCTACAAAAAGTACTTCAAATATATATCCCCACTACTGTTGCCTCACTTAACCAGAGCCTTTTGGAAACGCGCCTCCTGCCAGGAGGACAAGAGGCCTTCACCGTCACACTCTTCAAGAAAGGGGACAAGCTAGACTTAACCAACTGGTGCCCCATTTCTTTAACTAACACAGATACAAAATTTTTAACAAAAATCATGGCTAACCGTTTAGTGATTGTAGCATCTGCCACCATCTCCCCAGAACAATTCAGCTTCATACCCTGAAGGTCAATTTGGGACAACGTGCACTCGGTGGCCAATATGTGCCAGTCCACAGCCTCTGGGGCACTGGCATTCTTGGACCAACAGAAGGCCTATGATAGAGTAAACTGGGAATACCTCAGGGCCTGCCTCCATCAATTCCGCTTACCTCCTCGCTTCATCAACTGGGTGATGCTGCTCACAGAATCTGCAACAATGGCAGTACGTGGCCCTGGCTTCCTAACAAAAGTAGTCCGCCCTCAAAGGGGCTTGCGACAAGGAGACCCCCTTAGCCCACTCTTATACAACTTCAGCCTTGACCCACTACTTTGAAACGCGAATACCCAACTCACTGGGGTCCATGTGCCAGGCCAAGCCCCAGTCAAGATGATGGCGTTTGCAGATGACTGCATGGTGGGGGTGTCTAATAATAAAGATGCACGCGCACTTGAAGCTCTCATCCAGGAGTATTCCCGGGTAAGTAATGCTGCACTGAACACCTCCAAAACCGAAATCATCCTCCTTGGTCAGTCTTAAAAACTGCTGGGCCCCTGAAATTAGTGCCCAGCCCGGCCCATCTGCTCACAAACGCGCTCGCCCTCCCAGCTCACTGCACACCGCCCCACTGGTGCTCCCCTTTGTGCCACGCCCTACCATAGGGCCAGTCCGCCATCTGGGAGTGTAGGTGGAGGCAGGCGGATACGCATCAGCAGTAATGGAGAGTCATATTCTAGACAACGTGATGAAGCGCATCGCCTCCCTCAGAGCCCACCCTACTTCCCTTACTGGTAGGGTCGTTTTGGCCAACTCTATGCTCCTCTCCAAAGTCTGGTTTGGAGCCCACGCCATCCCCTTCTCCCCAAGCTTCTTCAAATCCTTGCATGCCCTGCTGCAAGGATGGCTTTGGTCAGGCCGCCCTCCACCAGTACGGTTAGAAGTCATGTTTGGCCCTCATCAGCACGGTGGCATGGGCCTGCTTGACTTCAGAGCCCATGCGGCCAAGATCTTGGGTACTTGGATTGCAGCTGTCACCGCCCCTACACTCCCCTCCCAACACTGGTCCCGCGCGGCCCGCTCCAACTTCTCCCGCGCCCTGGGCCTCAACAATCCATCGAGCCCCCACTCCCTGATGAAATACCTGGCTTCTCACCCATCAGCCACAGGTCCTCATGGTACTAAAACCCACTACAAACGAATCCTACTATCCATGCGGAGCGCTGAGTGGAGAATTCATATTAGCGGACATACAACCAGAAGAGGCCACCCCTCTCCTCAGTTCACACAAGAGGTACAGGGGCTACCCATCCATGATGGCGTGATCCCCATACGGCCCCATGTCCTATCCAGGGTGGACTACCTGGACATGATGGACATCCCTTACTCTATTTAACCCAAAAAACCATCTGGAAATACGCTCACCATCCTCTGTTGCAGCCTCAAATCCGCTCCCATGTGTGGCGCTGCATGAGGCGGGTGTACCATACAGCTGAGCGCTCTAACGCTTTACACTCATCCTGCGTCGTGTGTGGCCAGTATAAAACGCTGTTCCACCGCCTGGAGAAGTGTCCTACCTCTAAAGTGATATGGCGCGAGGTTCAACGTCTGTTGGGCCAGAATCAAACACACCCCTTCAGTCTGTCAAGAGATATGTTTTCTTTATCAATGGCCTCCCCCCTTCCACCCTCCCTCCGTGCTCTGGTGGTTGCAATCGCCATGTGAACCATCCACACGATTGTCTTGGATGCCATCGCAGGCTCCACCCCCACCCTCCCAGAAGCTGTCCACAGATTCAGTCTCATTTGGTGGACCACTTTCAAGCGTGGATGCTTGGATACCTCCCACCGCGCCGCCAACAGCTGGTATCCTCCTGGTTCCCAGTTTGGTTCATCAAATCAGACCCCTTCCTCCACACGTGTTCAATTGTGGCTACGGCCCCTTCACGCGTTCCCTCCCCTTCCCCATAAGTGGCGTTCCCGCTGGCAACAAGAGATAGCATCGCTTCTCTGGGGTGCCTTCCCTGCTACTAAGTGTTGTCTCGGTTGAGTCAATTTTGGAAGTGTCCATCCCATGGTCATCCTTCCCCGCAATAAATTCAAATTCAAATCATAGTTAACTACACATTAGAGCACCAATCAGTGCATAGTAATTCTGGAAAATGGTAAAATTATTGGCTCAGAATTTTTGGGAATACTTCTTGACAATCGTTTTTATGACAGTGTGGTAATGGAGAAAAATAAACAAATAAAAAGGAATTTTATGACGCCAAAAAGCCTTGTTAATTGATAGTAGGTAATTCAGGGGCTATTGCAGATGGAGTGATAAGAATTTGACCCTTGGTAGCTTATTATTATCATGACCCAGTGTAAATTGATAGTATATAGTCCTATTGATTACTAGCTACATATAAAAGTGTAAAGCATGGCAAGGTAATCCGCCATAACTTAATATAATGAATTAAAATTGTTGTCAAGCCAATCTGTCATAAATGATTCAACAGATTGATTTTGGCGTCAAGTTCTGAGGAATCAAACTTTTTTCTAAAATAAAGATATTAATAAAATTAAATGATGGAATGGTTGGTCAGCCCAATTTGCAACATTTCCTCCAACTTTACCAAACACTACAGCAATAAAATGAGCGGGGATAGATGGTAACTAAAACGATGAGGCCTCTAGGACAGGAAGCACAAAAACATAATCAATCATTTATGCTTCTGGATGTGCACCGGGTAAGAGTAGGTGTTTTCCAAAGACACCTTGATTTCTCCCTGGTGAAAATGAATATCACCGGAGGCAACAATGGGATCCTTCTTGGATAAGCGGATTGGTGGAAGGATCTTAACATACAGCCCTTTAGGAAGTTGCAAAGTGATACATATGTTCTGATGAGAGCCTGATGCCCTGTTTTGATAGTACACTTTTGTCCAGCACGGAGTGAAATCCATTAGACTTCAAAATATGTTGAGGTATATCGAGGGGCTTCAGCCACCTTTAAAATATTCAATGGGATCTTCACTCACTTCTTTCAATATTTACAATAAATGGTGTTTATAAGTTGGGCTTAAGATGGGAGGTAGATTCAGCCTCCATCAGCACTGGAAGATGCGTAGGCACATCATGCATGTTGTCCTCTAGTCTAAAATCCATTTCTGATGAAAAATTCGCCATTTCTCCATCTTGGCTCAGCAGTGCAATCTTAGTGGTATCAATTGAATGCTCAATAACTGTGCCCACCAGGACAAGTCATCATCAGATGATTCCCAGGTATAATACAGGGAACGTGTTGTCCTCCTACCTCAAAAGTATTATCCTTAAAGTTAACTTTCAGCCCATATTTCCTCATAGGAGAGACACTAATAAATAACTAATAATTTTTATGAGTTAAAATGATGGATTGACAAACAACACTTTTGTATCAAATCCTATGAGTAAGGAGCTATATGCTCCTAGGGAAGCAGTGGCATTAGGCCTGCGGTGCCATATTCTTTGCAGTGGGAAATATCAGGTTCAGTCTATAATTTTTTACTAGCTCTGAAGAAACTATGTTGATGGGTGCTCCATTGCCCAAGATTGCCCAAACTGGTTTGTTGCACATGCTAATATCATGTATGTACACTCAGCGTGATCATCTGGGCTAGGGAGGTTGTTAATGTCAAAAATATCCGCTTGATAAAATAATTCGATAAATCACTGTTCGCCTGTGGCAGTTAATGCTTAGCAATCTCATTTATTATGTTCATTTGGGCCATGATACTGACGAGACAACATTCAGTCATTTTTAGATCATTTACTGGGATATTTAAACTTTTTGAAGATGTAGAATATACCTGTTCTATTCCTCCAGAGCTTTTTCCAAGTCTTTATTGTGGTCACAGTCATTAAGTGAATACTTGACTCCTTCTTGGAAGCCATGGTATTAGGAGTGCTGGAAGTAAGGGCGCAGAGCTAGAGGTACTTTACAATCTTGGTAGTTGCAGTATTGGAATTTAAAGCAGGAAACATGGATTGATACAATTCTATATGAGGTTCACATGCGTGTTAGAAAGCGATCTGAGTATCACAATGAACCAGAACCTTGAACCCACACAATACTTGAGCCTCATAGTAAAATCGATCAGTGAAAGTTAAACTTTTTCTCTGGCTTTTGAGTTAATAGACAGGAAGGCGGCTTTCCGTCCATTTAGTAGTTCTTCTCCGCCAAACCCATTGATACTAATTTTTTGGCATTGATGTAATACATATAAACCTCAGTTATTTTTGTCAATACTAACTCTTGACTATAAGGGTCCAACAGATTCATTGACATGTCCAGTTTAGTATGGTCGCTGGTATTTTCCATAGTAACTTCAAATAACCATATGAAGGTAAAGATAATTCCATGCCTATCAAACTTGGGCAAGTTTAGGGTTCACTGAAGGAGAAGAAGCTGAAGTAGTTTGAGGGTTAGAGTTTATGTAAGCAGCAGCCGCCATGGAAGGGCTGGTGACAGCAGCTGATATAGGTACCGCAGCTAACACGTTGGGAACAGTAGCCACAATTTTCTCCATATAATTTGTAATAAAAATATGAAAAATTGGCTTAGCGTTTCACTTGTCTATACTTTGACTAGTACACTTAAGATTGTGGAAGAGTTGCTTTACTATTCTAGTAAAATATTGCCATTCTGCCATAAACTCTTGTTGAGCTTTCTCATGCTTCCAGATAGACATAACCAATTGAGAATTTAAATCTTTATATCCTGCCCCTGAATTGTACCAGGCTGCATATAGTTTCAACCCCTGTTATATATTAGAAAACAAGAGCTGCTTCTTCTGCTGGTTCATTTTAAAATTGTAAGTCCTGGGGGAACATCCCCTGTGTGTTAATCGGGCTCTTTTCCTGTCCCTAGTAAGAAGGTATTGAAGAGGGTGGCTGTACCCCTCGTTACCCAGGGTGACCTTGCCCACATGGTAGACAAACACTGGGTAACAGCTCATCCACTTCAGATCCCTCCCCCCATGCCCACACTCACCTTTGCAGAACTAGTACATATAATAATGGAAATTTGTGCTTAGATCGCTGAAATGAAATTGATTGGTCCAAAATCAAGTGGGAACAAGCCCAATGATTGGATCCCATATAGTCAAAAAGGGACAAAGTCTGATGCATCAGCTGGAATTGCTGACGGTTTCAATTTGGCTAACACCACGATCACAAAAATTAACCCCTTCCCAAAATCATTGGGGATGATCCCCAACATGCAGGTAGTAGTATAAGACACCATTGATGAGGTTTCAAAGCTCCCTTCTGGCAAATTGGGTGTTTCAGCCAATGCAACGCTTTTGACTGAATGAATGGCCCAGTGACTGGCATGGGTGGGTTAAGCATCCCAAACCCATTCTAATAGATTGGGACCACCCCTATGTGGGGTGGCCTTGGGGGATTCCCGCTGCTCATCAGGCCAAATGCCGTCACGCCAGCCATCAGAAACATATCTGAGCCTTGGTTTGGGCACTTGAGGTCAAACTGACAGTGACTTGGCCTGCCACCAAATCCTTTGATGTTAGTTCCCAATGAACTTATCTGCCCTCATTCCTAAATAATTCGTCAATTAGGTCAAAATTAATGGTCTTGATCCCAGATTATCCCCACATCAATTGACAACTATTTAATCAGTTGCATTGCACTGAGAAAATTGTTGGTCGATTTTCTTTACTTTCCTTACAGTAAAAATTTGTCTCAAAAAAAATTATCAATTTTAATTTTTTTGATATCTTTCTGGCCGCGTTACCAATGGCTTTTCTCTGGTGGCCCATCGGCCCTTATACCAGATGGGATCTACCAGTACTAATGGTCACTATGGCCCCAAAATTATAAACTGGATTTAGCGAGCTAGATACTTCTAGCAATTCAACCCTGTAATTGCAAACTTTCGCCAATAATATACTTGGATCCTGTGGCCCTACATCCACCATCTCCAAGCAAGGGTCTTCCCCCTTGTCTCCTCAGTCGGAACAACCCCACTTACCAACAACCTTGTAGAAACCATATCTGTAGTGCCACCCCCTGCAGCAAGACCTCCAGTTCTAAGGAAGTCTCTATTTGGTTTATTCTCGGGTTGTTATTGACTATTGACCTGCACCAACAATTTATTGTTTCCCAATGCCCAGTTCCATACAACGTCATATGTGTGGCAATGCCTCTGGCATTCTGGCTTGCTTTTTGGGTGCTTACACATCCCAAATGGCAGGCCGGTTTAAACTTCTTCTGCTGTTTTCATGACATAATCGACCAGCCATTGTTTCCAGACACTTCCTCTCTGCTCTTCGAGGTGGGTGTTGCAGTGGTTAACTTCTACTGAATGAACGTGCAATCAGTAGTCTGCTTTTTGTTGTTCGTTTGGTCACTTGCTGATTTTGGGAATAGTATCTTCTCTACCTTGGAGAAGTTTCTTCAGAACGGTGAGCTGTGTGGATTGCTACTCTCCCCCTCCTAATAGCCCAGAGAAAGTTCACGTATTACTTCCTGTGATATAGTTAATCAAGTTCTTGATGCCCTTGCTGAGCTGCAAATGCGTTCAGCAATTGAACTTAATAATGTCTCCAAGTTATCTCATTCCTAACAAGGGGTCGCTTTATTGGACACTGTGGAAGGGGATGCCCATTGGTGGGTTAGAGGCCTTCTGAGCTCTTTCTCACAAGCGAGAGATACCACTTCGCTGATTGCTGTTGTATTGGCTGCCTTGAATCCTCCGGCGTCACACTTAGACTACTTATTCAGATTGCTCTATACTATGGCCAAAGCCCCTAGCTTGGCTTCTTTGATCTCTACCTTCCGTGAACTGGCTCCCACACTGGACCTCTCTAATTTATGCTTCAGGCAATCTTTAGATCAGGCTTGGATTCAGTTTCAGCTCATCATGAGGTTTAATCCACCTCACAAGGAACAATAGATCAGATATGTGCTGCTGCAACTACTATAAATGCCTCCCCCTGCCATGCTTCCCGCTATCAAATGGAAATTTTATGATTGGATTGCCCAATGATGACGCAGACGGAGTGTCTATCCTCAAATCAGTGATAGTTCCATCTGCTGATCCTGTTGCTACTCCTGTGTCTGAGTTGTCTGATTCCGATTCACCTATAGATAAATTCATAAAAGCCCAGATGGAGAAAGTCAGCTCTCCAGCCCTCGTTCTTCCCATCTTTGCTCCAGGGAAAGCCCCCAACCTTTCCCCTGATTTGCCAGTTATTTCTTCAGTCACAACAGAAATGGCCGATTCTTCCCATAAACAAAATCTCGCATATTTCTTATTAACTATGAAAATTAGTATCAGATCCCACCATGTCTCCTTTGAGGCCCTGGTGGAGACCGGAGCAACAGGTAACTTCATGAGCGTCAAGTTAGCCCAACAATTAGAAATGGACATGGACATGGGTCCATCGGTGATGGTGGCTTCTTCTGCCTCCCAGACCTCATATGTCATCCGTCAGCCAGTATCTTTTTTGGTACATCAGTTTAGCTTCTGCGATCATTTTTTTGCTATGCCAAATTTGGTGTTTCCAGTGATATTAGAGTGGAATGGTGGCGTTGACAACATGTCAAGATTCATATGGAGTCTAACATGTTGTTGTTTGTCAATGATCAACTGGAGGGTGAATTTCCTCTGATCAACACTCTTAAGAAAGCTCAAGGTCGCAGTTCTATTAATACCCTCATCTCCCCTGAGGACATACTGGCCAATTTTCCTGAAAGCTTAATGCACTATTGGAGCATCTTTTATTCAGAAAAGGTGGACCGCCTGCCTCCTCACACTAGATCTGAATGTGGATTTTGTACAACAGTGAAGTTGGTGAATATCAACTGTACGTTGTATCCTCATACAGTGGAGGAGGAGATTGCGCTCAACACTTGGTTGGACAATATGCTGAAAAAAGGGTGGTTTTTTAAGGAGACCTTGCCACTCGCGTCCCCCATTGTCTTTGCTAAAAAATATGATGGTTCACTTTGTCCCTGCATGAATTATGGGCATCTAAACAAATTTAACGGTTTCCAATCCCTACTCCCTGCCTTTAG
Organism: Massospora cicadina; assembly: GCA_022478985.1. NCBI lineage: Eukaryota > Fungi > Entomophthoromycota > Entomophthoromycetes > Entomophthorales > Entomophthoraceae > Massospora > Massospora cicadina. Next base: position 133,259 of record JAKSZP010001398.1, read on the forward strand.
AGCAGACAATAAGCCAGGCAATCGCCAAATCTCATGTGTTCTCAAGCTGGATCTCGTCAATTCTTTTAACCAGATTCAGGTAATGAAAGGGCAAGAATGGTAACAGCAATCCTGATGAAGCGAGGCATTTTCTGATTCTAAGTAATGCCCTTTGGGCTGAAAAATGCTCCAGCTACATTTCAACATATAATTGACAATGTACTGGGTGACCTCCAGTTTACTTGCGCGGTCACTTATATTGACACCATTCTGGTTCACTCCTGATTCCTGAACAACACGCCATTGACTTGGAAGTGGTCGTGGACGCCTTGCATAAGGCAGGGTTGTTCATTAAGCCTTCCAAATGCGAGTTCTATAAGGAGGAAGTTGCCTTTCTCAGGAACCTTGTCCTTAAAGATGGCTACGCGATTCCTCCCAATAAGTTGGATGCTATCCAAGAATAGCCAACCCCAACAACTCAAAAGCAATTATGGAGTTTCTTGGGAACCATCATTTTCTTAAAAAATTTCCCTGGAACTTTCCCAGCTTGCTGCCCCGCTCCACCCCCTTACACGGAAGAACGTACCATTCTGCTGGACGCCCAAATGCCAACAGGTGTTTGAATTGGTCAAAGAGATGTTTTATCCCTTCATTTTGAAACACACAGATCCCGCCAAGCCATATATAATTTCATGCAACGCCTCCTCGAAAGCAGTGGGGCAGTGTTGCTCCAAGAGCACGATGGCTTAAAACCCAGTTGCATATTTTTCCCAAAAGTTTACCTCTATGGAGCAGTCTTGGGCCATCTATGACAAAGAGTTGGCAGCTGTAGCATGGGCATTAACTCATTATAGGTATCTGTTACAGGGTGCTCAACATGAGTTAACGGTCTGCACAGATTAACAGGTTCTCTTGTACTTTACAAACCCTAAAAATTGGCACACCAACAGGCCCAAACCTATCAGTACTTGTGCAGTTTTATTTTAAATATGAATTCATGAAGGGTGCGCTTAACGTGCTTCCCAATTTCCTCAGCTACAGCCCCACCCACTATTCCTTGGACCTGAAGGAAGTGGACCTTGTTACCGTGATCCTTGCCATCCAAATCCTGTCGATTGTCCCCCCTGTCATCTCTTTCATCGCTCTGGCTCCTAATGCCCTTCTAGTTTCTCAGGTCTTAGCTAGTCAAATGGCCTGCCCTGAGGGGGTGGAGATGTTTGAGCAGTTGTCCCACCAAAACCATAAACACTCTCTATACTCCCTGGAGGAGGGCCTCATTTATTTCCGGTCACGAATTTGGGTTCCTCCTTCCTTCAAAACTGAGGTATTCCGCGCACATCACGATCCCCCTCCAGTTGACCATCCTGGAAATAAGAAATACATTGAATTGTCAAGTGGACTTACAATTGGGCGAGTTTGACAAATGAGGTTCCGGCCTGGATTGCTGATTGCATTACTTGTGCTTGGGCTAAGTTGGATTGCTCTGGTAGAAATGGGCTTCTACATCCCTTACAGCGGGTGGAGGGTCCATGAACATCGGTGTCCATGGATTTTATCATCAAACTCCCTGCTCTAATGGGTTCACGGTGGTGATGGTGGTGGTGGATCATCTCACTAAATTTTCACTTTTTATTCCTTGTACTTCCATTTTGCATTGGAGGAAACCGCTCGCCTCTTTGTACGCCATGTGTTCTTGATGTTTGGTCTCCCACAGGAGATCATCAGTGACCACAGTTGACAGCGCAGTTTTAGGGCGAGCTCTTATCTATCCTAAAAATCTCTCCCTTTTGTTCCACAGCGTATCATCCCCAGTCCAACGGACAGACCAAGCGAGTTAACCAAGTCCTTGAACAGTACCTGCGTTGCTATGCTGCAGATGCACAGGACACCTGGGATAACGACCTTCCCCTCGCTCAATTTTCTTACAACAATGGGACTCACGCTTCCACAAGATTTTCTCCCTTGAAGTGATGTTGGGTTACAATCCTTCCTTTATTGGTCAGACCCTGCTTATGACCTGAGGTCCTAGCTGCCGCGGATCACGCTGAACATATTAGGTCAACTCAATCTTTATTGTGGGAACACCTCACCAAAGTTATTGACAACTAAAAGCGGTTTGCAGATCATAAGCAGCTTCCAGGTCATGATATAATGGTGGGCTCCTATGTAATGCTTGATACCCATCATTTACAAATGCAAGTCCCCTCCCGTAAGTTTGCAAGTAAGCATTCAGGCCCTCATTCGGTAGAAGAAGTCTTGGGCAACGGTGCGTTCCAGTTGAAGCTTCCAGCTCACTGGAAACAGCATCCTGTCTTCCACATCTCCCAATTGTCACCTTTTAAGGGCACAGTTCCCATGGAATCTGAGCTGATCATCATTGAAAATGCGGAAGAGGCCAAGGTGGAGAATATCCTGGCATCCCATAAGTCCTGTCAGTCCGTTCAATATTTCATGGCTTGGAAAGGGTATCCAGCTTACAAGAACAGTTGGGTCAAGGCTCACAATTGCACCAACTGTATGGAACTGGTCAAAGCATTCCATGAATCCCACCCCAAAGCCCCTCGCCCCCCCCCAAAAAAAAACTTGTGACAGCAATGGCGATCAAATTACCCAAGGCGCACAAGAACGTGGCCCTCGTGCAGTTCCCAGCGGTGGTGCCCTTCCTTTGGAAAGGGGAAAGGGTAATGTAAGTCCTGGGGAACGTCCCCTGTGCATTGATTGGGCTCTTTTCCCATTTCTCAAGTAAGAAGGTATTGAAGAGGGTGGCTGTACCCCTCGTTACCCAGGGCGACCTAGCCCATGTGGTAGATGAACACTGGGTAACAGCTCTCCCACTTCAGATCCATCCCCAGTGCCCACACTCACCTCAGCAGAACTAGTACGTCTAATCAGGGAAATCTGCACCAAGATTGCCAAAATAAAATTGATTAGTCCAAAATTGAGTGGGAAAAAGCCTAATGATTGGATCCCATATAGTTGAAAAGGGACGAAGACTGATGCATCATCCAGGATCGCTGACAGTTACAATTTAGCTAACACCACAATCACAAAAATTAACCCTCTCCCAAAATTGTTGGGGACAATCCCCTGACATGCAGGTAGTAGCATCGGATACCACCAACAAGGGTTGAAGCTCACTTATGGAAAATTAGGTGTTGCAGCTGATACAACGCTTTTGACCAAACAAACAGCCCAGCGACCGGGCATGAGCTGGTTGGGCATCCTGAACCCGTTCCCAACCAATTGGGTTTGCCCCTACATGGGGTGGCCTTGAAGGATTCCCGCTGCTTGTTGGACCAAATGCCATCGCACCAACTGTCAGAAACATAGCTGAGCCTTGGTTTGGGTGTTTGAGGTCAAACCAACAGTGACTTGGCCTGCCACCAAATTCTTTGATGTTAGTTCCCAATGAACTTATCTGCCCCCATTCCTAAATAATTCTCCAGTTAGGTCAAAATTGATGGTCTTGATCCAAGCTTGCCCCACATCAATTGACCACAATTTAATCAGTTGCATTGCACTGAGAAAATTGTTGGTCGATTTTCTTTTTCTTTACTTTCCTTACAATAAAATTTTTCTCAAAAAATTATCAATTTTAATTTTATTAATATCTTTCTGGATGCGTTACCAATGGCTTTTCTCTGGTGGCCCATTAGCCCTTATACCAGATGGGCTCTACCAGTACTAATGGTCACTATGGCCCCACCGTTGTAAACTGGATTCAGCGAGATAGATACTTCTAGCAATTCAACCCTGTCATTGCAAAATTTCGCCAATAATATACTGGGATCCTGTGGCTCTACATCCACCATCTCCAATCAAGGGTCTGCCCCCTTTTCTCCCCAGTTAAAAAAACCCCACTTACCAATGACCTTGTAGAAACCATATCTGTAGTGCCACCCCATGCAGCAAGACCTCCAGTGTCTGGGGAAGACTCTATCTGGTTTGTTCTCAGGTTGTTATTGACTATTGCCCTGCACCAACGATTTATCATTTCCCAATGCCTGGCTCCATATAACATCATATGTGCGACAATGCCTCTGGCATTCTGGCTTGCTTTTTGGGTGCTTACGCATCCCAACTGGCAGGCCAGTCTAAACTTCTTCTGCCGTTTTCATGACAGAAATAGAGCTTTATAAAATAGGGCTGTGCGTTAGAACTTAGCTAAGCCTCCCCATAGTCTGGTTCATCTTAAATAATGTATGGCAGATCATCCCAACAATTGTCATCAGAGTATGACACTTTGGTGTTTTGTATAACAACAAATAGGTTACCAAAAGTGGCTCATGTAATGAGCATTAAATGTTGTAATTGGAACTGCGGCTCAACTTACAACTGAACAAGTTGGCTAACTTTACAATAAAATAGGAAAAATTTTATAAAGACAAGAAACTCTAAATTCATAGGATAATTAAATTATTGTCAAAAAGTTTTTTTGAGCTTTTTGTAACCAGATAAGTGAAAGAAAAGATCCACTTTATTTTCCATTCACTTGATAATAAACTACACAGTAGAGTACCAAATAGTGCATATATATTCTGGAAAATGGTAAAAAATCATTGGTTTGAGAAAAATTTGGGATAAATCCATTACCAATTCTTTTTATGCTGGTGGAGCAAGGGGAAATTTTACAAATAAAAAGGGATTTGGATTAAAAAGCTGTAAAGCCTCATAAATCATTAGTAAATTTTTGAGGATCTTGTCAGTAGGATGGTAATATTCAAATCTTGGTAGAATATTTTGACTAGTCCCAAAGTAAATTGATAGTAATCTAATTCTATAAATTACTAACTACATATGAAAACATGGGCGCATGGGCAAGGAAAACTCCAGTGAATTAACTCGCAAATTGTCATTGGCATTGAGGCAATCCATAATATAGAAACCAACAGATTGTTTAGTGTCAAGGCCTGAGGAATCAAAACCTTCATCTAAAATACAGATTTAAAAATATAAAATAATGGGATGGTTTGGTCAGACCAAATCACAATACTGTACGACCTCCAACTCAGCATGTGTTGCAACCCACCAACTCCAGGCCACACTCCTATCAAGGAGATGATTGCTAAGCTCTTTTGATCGCGTATCCCAGAAGGATGCAGCCCAGAACTTCTTGGCAAAACATCTGATATTGGGTCAGCTATATCTTCCCCTTACTATCGCAGAAATGCAGCTTACAGTCCCCCTGATGAGGGGTGACAAACAGCTACCAGGCCCCAAATGTTGGACATAAGGTTTTATTAGCCGTCCAATCTGATTTACTAAGCACCAAACATGATAAATCATAATCTCCTAGTGAGGTTTCTCCTGGTTTAATTTCTGGTGCTTATAACCTTACAAAATTGGTCCGGTCAATTATAACAATGAGAACATAGCTTTCTAAGCCAGCACTTCCACATCAAGAATGTAATTGTCAAATAACCAATCATCCAGCAAATTTTCGCCCATGGGATCCCAAGCTAAATCCAATCTAATTTTGCACCCATGGATAGGGCTAATGGTTAATTCACACCCTCTTTCCAATTTTTTGGATCTAACCCCGTTTTAAACGGTCCTTCCCAGTCATCAATGACTCAACAATCTGTCCCCAAATCTAGCCAGAACTAGTAACTTCTGAAACGCGCCAGCAGAGAGAAACCCCATGAACTCAGACAAAATATGAACCAATGTATCACCTGCAGCTGCTGCTTAAAGTAAGCATAAGTGAGCTAAAGGAGCTACTGGAAATTGGCAGAAACTTTTAGTGCTCACTCTGCCAAAAGCAGCCCCACATGAAGTGGCGTTTATGCTAATGTTAAAAAAGATGGGCAGAAACCAGAGCTCAAAAAGCTCTTTCCCACTTAACAATAACCCATGCAATCCGCCTCTACTATGGGCACAACCCAGTAGAATTTTTTACAGAGGATAATTACTTTTATTTCATGGCAATAATGGCTACCTTCAACCCTGTCATTACTAATATCTATGTATTAATGGAAGACCAATATATTTATTGGGGCATCACTGAAGTGGCACTGACAGATCATGATGCCACTCTCCAGGATTGTTGAATTTTAGGATTTTTTCACTCTCTGGTGCTAATTAGGCCTAAACCTCAACAAATGGGGGTTGAACCACTAATAATAATAAACAAATTACCACTAAAACTGAAAAGTTGTGTTTTATAGTTTTATTATGGCCTCAAGGGATAAGAAAAGAACCCCCTCAATATCTGACCATTCAGTTACAAAACTTATATTGAGGACTGAAGGAATTCAATGGTAAATTTGATCAGCTTGTTACAGTCCAAATAGGGAAATATGCGAATTCAGCCTATCAAAGCTCAGAAAACTTGATTTACTTTGGCTGAACAATGGATGGAGAGTTAATTTTTGGCTTTACATACCCATGGGGTAACTATTTAATAAATTGCAGCAAATCCCCTTTAGAGAAATTTATTGCACCTTGGGGGACCCCTGACAAGCCTATAAAAGGAGTGGTCCCCACTTTGGTGCTGGCTGTGAGCTAGTTGAGACATGGGGAAAACCTTTTGATGTTCTTATCAGGCTTTCTCATATAGTTGGGGAAATTCAACTTTCCAACTTGGTGCTTTTTGCCCAGCTAGTATTTGTAAATTTGTACCCCAATTTGCTGGGTTCCACTGAGAATCAGCTAAGGTCTTTTGTCCGATTTCATTGTTATTGTTATTTAAATCATTGTTATCATAATCACAGACTTGTAAATGTCTGACATTTCCCATTTTTGGAAAACCTTGACCCAAAACATTCTTAGCTTGACACCAAGGGAAAATGTCTGACATCATCCCCTCAATAATGTTGGGGGAGAATAGGGACTTAGAAAGTGGCCATGTATTCAATTGATGATAACTCTAGTAGCAAGGGATTTGATGAAGTACTCCTCTCCTCGCTTCTAAGTGACTAAAAAGGGCTTTCCCAAGTAGTCCCGAGTTATTCCATTCTAGAGGTGAAACAGTTGTGGTAGTAAAGCACCAATTCTGATACTTGGAAAGTAGGTAGAGGGGCTTGGAGCTCATTAGCGGCTTGACCCTCTTTTGTAACAGTTTTGGTCAAGTTAGTCATAGCCTCTGATTGTAACTGAATGATGTGCTGGGCCAACATCTTCACGGTTTGCTCAGGGTCAGTCCTATCAGTGAAATGTCTTTGGCTAATAAAGCTGGCACCCCAGGTTCCCATCCATACAACACATGGAAAGGAGACATCTTAAGGATCCAGTGTTAACTGATATGGTAGACCATGAGGGTAATTGGCAAGTACTGATCCCAGTGAAGGGGTCCAAAGTGGCCATTTTCTGTAATATAGAGACTAGGGTCCCATTGGCTCTTTCTGATACCATTGGTTAAAGGGTTGTAGGGGGCGAGAAGAGCTTTTGCATGCCCATGGAAGTCACGAGAATCTTCACCACTTGGAAGGTGAAGATTATACCATTATCACAGATAAATACTTAGGGGAAACCATGTCAAGAAAAGATATACTGGTGGAGGAAATTGGCCATGGCTTTTGCCATCTGAGCTGGGATAGCCACTGCCTCAGTCCATTTGGTAAAGTGATCAATTCCTACCAATATATATCAATTTCCACCCGTAGTTTGGGGAGAGGGCCAACCACATTGAGACTTATTGTGTGGAAAGGCTATTGAGGGGTGGTAGGTTGATATTGATACTTGGTTTTGAAGCTGAATTGCTTTTTACATGTCAGATAGGCATACAAGACTTCTATGATGGTCACCATGATTCCCTCCCAATAGTAGCGTTTTTTTACCCTGTTGATATTTTTGCCCATATTCCCAGCCTGTTAGATTACGTGGAATTTCTAGGGGAAGATTCCCTAAAGCAAAATGAATTGGAAATCAGTTGGCCCAAGTTTCAAAGTAACTAAATTCAGGAGATTTTGGGATATTCGCCTGTTTGTATCCATCAGGGATTTATTTGGACAAATCCTTAAGATCTCATTGGGTGGAGTTGCTGACAAAATAGGGGCATCTGATAGTGATTAACTATCAGGTGTACTGATTAGGATCAGTCAGGTTTCATCACTGACTGATTGGGAATGAATAGCAAGTTGCAAGGTGAGTGATGATGCCTGCAACTAGCAAATTGATTGGTTGGTGCATGACCTGCCTTAATGGGTAATAAGTCCCATTACCTAAGCAGGTCTCTAGCCAAATATGGTTGGTTCAATTGGATTGAGAGGAAAACGTTAGGGACAAGTTTTCTGACTCTTTCTGCTTTAGATCTCAAGGATTTCCAACAATGGAATCCTAGCCAGGATGGGAAGACCATTGCTGCTGAGACGAAGATGGGTGATTTAATTGCAATGGCTGCCGTTTCATTAAAGAGGTGTCAACCAAGGGTTAGACGACCGAATCCCCACTATAAATTCCCCTAGGGTTCACCTTAATAAAAAGGAAAAAAGGAAAAAAGGAGTAATTACAAGAACTGAGTTATATAGTTCTAAGTTATTCATTCAGTATATAGTTTAAAGAGTAAACTATCATCAGCTTCCATTAGTCTATTCTTTCTCAAGGATATTATTGCTGTGTGCAATAATTGGAAGACTCATAGAGAAAAGAGTAAAGATCTGAGTGGGGATCTAGAGAAAAAGAAGTCACAATTGGGGATAGCTGCCAACTGTGTGTTGGACTAAAGAGACTGTCACCAGGGTATCTCAGCAAAGATTGGGTTGGACAGAACAAGGGAACGAATTCCTACAATTATGACATTACAAGTATTTAATCAGGAATACTGGCTAAGCGTTGGACCAAAATATAATAATTCATACTCAACTATGATAATAGTCTTCATACTATTATTGAACGATAATCTATTCTACTATACAATGTGATGAAGTGCATGAGGAAACCAAACCTGTGCAGTAAATAAGGTAACTAGGGTTGTTGCTGATGTTAAAACAAACTAGTAAATTTTTACAAGTTGGTGCTCACTACAGGGGGTAGTTGAGTTGAAGAAACTATAAGAATGTTATACAAAAACAAGTTATGAAACTGTGGAACAAGTTATCCACTGTGAACCAGAATGCTCTAAACTCAGCGGACCATCAGGAGTTCACAGCTTTGGAAAAACGAGTCGCCAAGGTGAAGGAAGGGATAGAGAATGTTGCAAGCTTTGGGAACGAGTTACTAGGGAAAGTAACTTCATTGAAGAAAAGAAGGGGACCTCGTTTGAGAGGTCTTATACCTGAAAACGGAGTGAAAAGTGGATCACGTTCATTTGAGAATTTTTGGCGCAGATATAGAGAGATTAATCAAACAGGTGGAGGAACTTAAAGCTCAAAATTGTGCTTGTGAGCCCAATATGGCAAGCGATGCCAAAGAGAGAAGTCCTTGCACGATACTTGGGAAGTCAAATACCCCAAGGAACATGCCGCCCGCTTTTAATGCCATTTCAGAGAGGACGCCTGAAGTCATCCTCAAGTTAGCTAAGTGGCCAAACTTAGAGAATCTGCCAGAAATAACTTATAGGAATTTAAGGCAACGCCAAAATTTCCAACGTTTTATCAGGATAACGCCCCAGCGTTTTTCCAACTGTTTGACATGACCATGTATGGCTACGGGGATCATTAAAAGGCATTGATGGTCATGAATTGCCTAAAAACTGATTGTCAAGACTTAGTGTTATCTTACCTGATGGGGGATAGCTGGTCGTACGCTGAGAAAAAGGCGGCCATCATGAAAGAGTTCAGGAGTCTGATGTGCATGTCAAAACACAAACAGGAATTATTGGGAATCCAGTTCCATAAAGATGTGCCTCTAGCTAGCTTCACAGATTAGTTTTACCAGGAGTCGCAGATCCTGGTTGGAGTAAAAGTACTGGACAACTTTGATGCCAAAATCGCCTTGAAAGCAGCCCTTCAGCCCTATCATGATTTGCATCACATGATGTCTTCCGTGTTCATGACAGAAATAACTACCTCATAAATGGTAGATAATTTGAAGATTTTGGGAGCGACATTTGTTAATCCAAATAGAAGCTTCAAATCCAATCTGGTATGTAATCTGAATCCCATGAAGGGAAACGAAGGAGCTAAAGAGATGACCAATTGAATTGTGCCAGGAAATAAGCCCAAAGAATTCAGATGGTTGAACAAGAAGGAAAAGGTCTGCTACCAATGTAGTAGGAAATTACATTTTGCAATGCACTGTAAGAAGCCAAAGGATCAGATCAATGTGGTCCAGGCCAAAGAGTCAGCAGCCACTAAGGAATTGGGAAAAGGGCCCACGGCCTAGACGGGGAACAGTCTAGAGCTGCAGAGAAGCCTGTTCCTCCTGACATTATGACCAAAAAATTGATATCAGTGATCTTTTTGTAGATGACAAGCAGGAACAGCTGTATCAAGTGGTCAATTTGGATGTAAATGCCGTGACCAGAGCCAGGGCGAAGAGAATTGACCCTGAGATAATCAAGGAAGTTTCCTGTCCATATGCCCGACAACTGGTGGACAAGATTTGAACCGCCAAGAATCCTAAAGAATTACCTGAAGTCCGATTAGATGAGGCCAATTGTTAATCCCCTCCAGCGCAATAAAGGAATCATTTCCTGATTTATTGGCACAAATTTTTCACACCCTAGATTTGGCTAATTACGCCGCTATTCACTCAATAACACTATATTGCAATACTCCAACAATATACATATAGACATACAAGTGAATTGGTAAGAGCGAGGGCAATTGTCAACAGCAGAGCGCCCGTCAATATTGTATCAACCAAGCTGGTAAAGAGGATGAAAATCTCACTGGACTTGGAACATAAGAAAGAATATGGGACAGCAGGGCCAACTCAACTTGAAATTGGGTCCACTGGAAATAGTCCCAAGGAACAACAGGATCAACTCAGGCTAAATTGGATCAGCTATAAATAGTCCTGAGGAGTGAGTGTTTAGATGAGGCATTGGATGAAAAAGGAAGCAATCAATCTGGAGAATTAGATTGCCATACCAATGAAGATATGAAGTCAAAGTAGGAAATGATTGATCCAAGATAGTGGAGAAAATTATTTTAATTCAATAACACTCAATTAATGATCAGAAGTTTCTGCAGACGATTTCATCAATTAAGGAGAAATTGGATGAAGCTAACGAGGCCAGAATGGCCTGTTTAATTAAAGATGGCAATGGATGCCAAAAAATCTTTTTCAGGAGAAAAACGATTTGAACAATTGGATGAAACTGTTGGCTAATGAGATATGAGGATCCAAATCATCAGTTGCCGAAATAAGAGATGAATTTAGGACCTGTTGGATGAATAACCAGTTGGGATTAAAGGCCTAATATTTAAGAGTATTGCCAAAGTCGGCAAGAGTAGCTTATATGTGAAGAGACAGCACTGCTGATTGTATAATGAGGAAGGTCAATACTAGTTAGAAGTATTTAGCCTAAGAGAAAATAGTTGCAATGTTCCCAGCGGACCTCTGAACCATTAAATGGTTATGTCCTGAGATTTTGGTCAAGTCCTAGAAGAGGACCACTGAACCAAATGGTTGGTTAAATCTTAATTGGGTAAAATCTTGAACCATGATAGCTGGTAGATCTAAGTACCATGACCCAGTTTGGATTAAGGAGAATAGAAAAACATCTGAACATTTTAGTAGGTTGAATTCCCATTGCAAAAAAAATACAAAAAATTATATAAAACATATAAAATATTGATTTTTTTGGTCTATGAGTTTTAGACCTAAGAAGCGACAAGAAATCCTGACAGCTGAATGGAGGAAATTTTACCCTCAATGAGATGGAATTATTGGCCAGGATAACCGAGAGCATCAACCTATTGGTTGATTGAGAGCAATTCGCTGATATGATGAAATGCCAGAAAGAGGAGGTGCTCAAATTGTTCAAAAGGTATCAGAGAATATTCGCTTAAAAACAACCATGATTTGGGATGCACAAGAGATGTGATCCACAAGATTAGAGCTGGGGAAAATATGCTAATCAGGATGAAAAGAGATTGGTGGCATAAGTTGCTGAGAGTATCAATCTATTAGAAGATTTATTTTGGACCTCACCCAAATAGCCGAGCCTTTGTTCCATTTATTGAAGGATCTGAAAAAAAGATTCATGTAAAAATGAAGAGGCTCAGGACTCCTTTCATGAGCTATGCCAGTATTTGATAGATTCTCCGATTCTGAATATCTGAATTTCATTTAGGAGTTTAATATTCAAACTGATGCTTCATTGACAGCAATTGGTGCCATAATAACCAAGTAGACAAACTTAGGGACAAATATCCGGTGGCATATGTGAGCCAGACACTCTCAGCCACTGAGAGAAACTACACCATGACTGAGTGTGAATGCCTTGCAGTAATTTACGCATGCAAGCAGTTTCAGGTGTACATCTACAGAATGTGCTTTAAAGTGGTGATGGACCAATTTTCGCTGCATTGGCTGCACAATTTGAGAGAGCCAGAAGGTTGACTGGCCTGATGGGCACTTAAGCTCCAGGCTTATGATTATGAGACTGTCCACCAAGTGGGGCTTCTCACCAGAACGTGGATGGCTTATTGTGGTTACCAATGGTCCAGATGGTATACCCACAAGTGGATGAGCTATTCCAGAGAATGGTTGATGGAAAAATTGGGGACGAGCCCTGAGAAATCCAAGGTGTTCTTCGGAAAGCAATGGAAAACACTGAGACCATGGATGGACAAGTATTTAAGACAATCAACGGGAAACGGTTATTATTCTAAAGCCATTGGAAAGAGCAGCTATAGTGCAAGCAGCTCACAAGGTTGTCAGTCATGGAGGCTAGAGGAAAATAACCAATCATATTCGCCAGTACTATTACTGGGAATCCATCAACTATGATGTCGTGGATTATCTAGCTTGTTGCGTGGAGTGCCAGCTGCACAAACCACATAAGAATACAACTGGATACCAACTGGTCGGTCCAGATTTGCTGGCACATGGTGTCCTTTAACATGATGGGACCGCTGACAATGAGCACAGGGGTAGTCAAGTACATTATAGTTGCCATAGACCATCTGACAAGATGGGTTAAAACAAAGGCCCTAAAGAAAGTAGATGCTACCAGTACCATGAGGTTCATCCTGGATCAAGTAGTATACCAGCATGGATGTCCGCAGGTTCTTCTTAGTGATAATGGGACCAACTTCACGTCTCATGTGATCCCAAGATTGAATGAGATAATATGGATCAGATGAGTCTGTCAGTACCTTACCAGCTGGAGACAAACAGACTGGTAGAACGGGTGTATGGAATTCTGGCCATGATGCTGAGGAAGCTAGTCACAGGAAGAACTTCTATGTGGGGAACATACCTGAGTCTGGTGATTTTTGCCTACAATATTAGTCATCATATGGCGATGGTAAAGACGCCGTTTATATTATTATATGAAAGAAAGGCCGAATTGCCGCCAATATTATATTTGGTGGTAGAGCCTATGTAGGGGATGAATATCAAGCAATACTTGAAATGACTGACGAATATCCTGATTGATATGCAATCACAAGCATTTGATACTATGTTGAAGAAAAGGATATGATTGAAATCGATGGACAATAAGAACCAACCAGCCTTAGCAGAATATCAAATAGGGGAAAGAGTTGCCTATTGTGATACGCATAGTTTTAGAAGAAGAAACAAACTAGATGCATTGTGGTTGAGTCCATTTAAAGTTATTGCCAAGATGGCAACTGATGCCTACTCCATCAAGAATCTCTTGGATGGAAGAGTTGTGAATCAAGTCCACACTAAGTATCTGAAGCGATGGTTTGATGAAAAAAAAACAAAAGAGTTCCTGAAGGACCAATTAACCATTAAGTTGGTCATGTCCTGATGATTAGGTCAAGTCCAAAAAAGGACCTCTGAACCATAGAAAAATGGCAGGTTTAAGTACCCAGGACCCAGTTTGGGGGAAAAAATAAAAAGTTGGACCGTTGGACTGAAACAAGGTCAAGTCCCATGGAAAAAAGAAGAATAAAGATAGAAAATTGATCTTGGGTTGGGACCATCTAGTACTAAAAAAAAGATAGAAAATTGATAAAGGATATGGGAAAAAGATTATAAACCGCACAGAGAAAAAACTGATATAATTTTGTTATTTTTATTTTTTATTAATTGTTCTTGATATGGGGATGATTCCGCCTATGTCACTCTTGGGGGAGGGAGGATGGATCATGGTAGGAATGAACAGCCCATCAAAATTGATGTGAGATTAGATGCTAGTGAGGGCGAGACTTACACAAAACCACGTTCATTGAGCAGATGCTGAGCCCTGAGAAAACGCGACTAGGGAAGGTAGATTTAATGTTGGAAGATGTCAATCTCGAATAAACTTTTCTTTCTCGTTACAAACACTTTTGCAACCTATTCAATTCAAGACTAAATCTAGCTTGATAATCTCATAGAGGAGATTAGTCTGCGCTCATGTCTGGGAGCAGTTGGGCAAGCAAGGCAAGAGGAGCAGGCGGAAGGCCTGCGGCCTCTAACGTTCAAAAACGCCCTGGAGAATCTGGCGGAATAGAAAAAAATCTAAAAAACTGGCGGTCACAATTTCCCCAGAGATACTCGCATGGCAAGCACGATGCAACCAGTACATCAACACGCCACACTCCCAGCCACTTTCGTCGGTGGAATTTGGAGTCCGTGTGTATCTGGACATCCAAAAAACGGCCTTATGGGAAAAATTTTGTGAAGATGTACACAAAATTTTCCCAACTGCGGTGTACGTTGCACCTCACTCCATGTCGCGCGGTTGGCTGGACCTAGGTTTCAAAAGCAAAATAGCAGCAGATGAGGCTGCAGTGGTGCGCATAGTGGTTGACCTCCCTGAAGGGCAACGGGTCATCAAAACCAAATGCACCAGATGGATGAAATCAAACCAAATTTCCCTCACATTTGACTTTTTGCCTACTACGGTAAAACGTGACATTTTGGAGCAACACCTGAAAGATGGTCTCGCCATATATGACGAAATACAATCTTTCAAAATGCAACAATTCACGCTGATGCCACACCTGTGCACCGGCAAAGCCATCGCAGTTCTGACCCCAACTGAGGAGATCACGAAGGACCTAACCCAGATCCTGCACTCCACCTTTATCAACATCACAGGGTATACCACCCACCCATTCTGGGTAACTGTGGACAGCGCGCCCCCCATTTGCACCCACTGTGACGCGTTCAGCCATAAGGCGCAAGCATGCCCCATCAAGGAGGGCGTCACATTCCGAGAGCACCCCTCGGCGGCCATGGCCAGTGGAGAGGCGCACTACGAATCAACTGCAAGCACCAAGGAGGCTTTCCCATGGGGAGCACCAAGGCTGCTACCTATTGGTAAAGCCCATCTCCCCGCAGGAGCAGAAGAAGGCCAAGCAGGCCCATAGGGCCGCGGCCAAGGAAGCGACCAAGGCCACCACCACCATACCACACTCACAATGCCAGGAGGACATGGAGACCTTCATGGCGGAAGCAACTTGGGAATCCATCACCCAATCAGTTTGGGAGGCCCATGCTGAGCGGGCCACTCAATTCAAGGATCCAATGGGAGATTTGATCTCACCCAATTGCTGCACCCAAGCTCCAGTTAAAACTGACTTGAGACCTATCCCAACTAAAAATTTTTTTGCCCTGCTCAACGGTGCACCAAACTTATCTGCACCACAAAAAATTTGTCCGACGTTGGGAAAACAAAAAGTGAAGGCCAAAGCCAACGCAACTCTTTCTGCAAAAATCAACAAAAACCCCAATAGCGTTGCTGCTAACACCCGCGCTGCTGTGAAAGCCTGTGGGGACCTTGAAGAGGCTGGTGGGCCCGGGGCCCACCCCCTCACACCTAAGGTGTGATGGGGGAAACCTTCACTCTAGGGATGCTGAATATCGCTGGACTCAAGGCCTCCCCATCCCGGGCTAGGAAACTGAGTTTTTTACAAAACAATTTACCCGTGGATATCCTGGCCATCCAGGAGTCCCACTGTCCACGAGGTTCCAAGGATGCTTGGAAAACAATGCTCCTACCAACCCTATCCTTTTGGTCGAAGCACTGTGGGGTGCTAATTCGGAAAAACAATTTTTTTCAAATTCACATCCTCAGAAACATTCCTAAATGGCCGAGTGCTTGTTGTCATCTTCTCGTGGGCTGACGTTGCGCACACAATTGTCAACATTTATGCCCCAAACGGTGCACACAAGTGTCAGGAATTTTTCTCATCAGTCAAATCCCTCCTGCTACCCCCCAATTCTTTCCTAATTGGCAACATGAACTGTTGGCTAACCTCACCAATGGACCGGTGGCCGCCCTCACCCCACGCCCCACAGGGTCACGTAGAACTACGCATTCTAAAAGCCACCCTTGGGTTAATGGATGTGCTGCCGCGACATGCCCCACTGCTCAAAAACATAATGCGTCCCCACATCCACAACAGCCAATTAAGGTCCATGACCCTCATCGACCTTATTATAATGCCAGCGAAATTCCAACCCCACATCTCCCACTTCAAAACAACAAAAATGGAATTCTCTGACCACCGACTGGTCTCAATAACATACCACTTACCTGTCACAGTTGCAAAGGCCCCACATTGGTGCAAAATCCGCCCCCCCGAGCTCGCGTTGCCAGGATTTTCCACGTGGGTGGAAGAGGCAACTTTGGCGAAATCATTTGTTGCACCGTTTTGCGTGGACCCCATTTCCACATGGGCAACTTTCAAAGAAGACACCATCCGCCACTATTGCCATCTCTCCTCCAGATGCTCACGAGCCACATTGGCAGTTATCTCGCACGCGCTGGTAGAATTGGCCCACTTGGAGTCCAACATTCCAGCCACAGGATATAGCCCTGCATGGGGCTGGAAGTGGGTGGAGGCAGCCGCCCACCTCAATGCACTATAAAGGCAACACAAACATCGGGTTTGTGTCCAATACAGGGCCACACGCATCACTAAAAGTGACAAGTGCACCGATACTTCTTTAAAAAAAATTTTGCACCACGCCAGAGTGTGGCCTGCACACAGGTGCGAAGATCAGATAATTCCATTGTGGACACACCAGCTGAAGTGGCAATCGACATGCAAAGATATTACTCTGAGTATACTGAGCTGAACCAATTCAGCCAGCCGAAATGGCGGAATTTCTCAACTGAGCTCATATCTGCACCATTTTCTGATACCTGGATATAATGAATTTAATTACTCCGAACGAATTATGGACAGCCATTCACGGTGCGCCAAACTAAAAATGCCCAGGCCCAGATGGCATTCCATATGAGTTCTACAAAAATATTTTAGATATATATCCCCATTGCTGCTAGCCTCGCTCAACCAAAGCCTTTTGGAAACGCGCCTCCTACCAGGAGGTCATGAGGCCTTTACTGTCACACTCTTCAAGAAAGGGGATAGGCTTGACTTAGCCAACTGGCGCCCCATTTCTCTAACAAACACAGACACCAAAATTTTAACCAAAATCATGGCTAACCATTTAGGGACTGTAGCATCTGCCACAATCTCCCCAGAACAATTCGGTTTCATCCCTAGAAGGTTGATTTGGGATAACGTGCACTCTGTGGCTAATGTGTGTCAGTCCACAGCCTCTGGGGCACTTGTATTCTTGGACCAACAAAAGGCTTTATGATAGAGTAAACTAGGAATACCTAAGGGCCTGCCTCCATCAATTCCGCCTACCCCCCGCTTCATAAACTGGGTGATGCTGCTCACGGAATCTGTGACAATGGCAGTGCGTGACCCAGGCTTCCTAATGGAAGTAGTCCACCCTCAAAGGGGCCTGCGACAAGGGGACCCCCTCAGCCCACTCTTATACAACTTCAGCCTTGACCCACTACTGCGAAATGTGAATGCCCACCTCACTGGGGTCCATGTGCCAGGTTAAACCCCAGTCAAGATGATGGCATTTGCAGATGATTGTGTGGTGGGGGTGTCTAATAACAAAGATGCACGCGCGCTTGAAGCCCTCATACAGGAATATTCCTGGGTAAGCAATGTGGCACTGAACGCCTCCAAAACCGAAATCACCTCCTTGGTCAGTTTCAGAACTGCTGGGCCCCAGCAAGTAGTTCCCAACCTGGCCCATCTGCTCGCCCACGTCCACGCCTTACTAACTCAACACACACCACTCCACTGGTGCTCCCCTTTGTGCCACGTCCTACCATAGGACCGGTACGCCATCTGGGCGTGTGGATGGAGGCAGGTGGATACGCGTCAGCAGTAATTGAGTGCCATATACTGGACAATGTGACAAAGCGAATCTCCTCTCTCAGAGCCCACCCTACTACCCTCATTGGCAGGGTTGTTCTTGCCAACTCTATGCTCCTATCCAAAGTCTGGTTCGGAGCCCACGCCATCCCCTTCTCCCCAAGCTTCTTCAAATCCCTGTATGCTTTGCTGCAAGGATGGCTTTGGTCAGGCCGCCCTCCACCAGTACGGCTAGAGGTCATGTTTAGCCCTCATCATCAAGGTGGCATGGGCCTGCTTGACTTCAAAGCCCATGCTGCCAAGATCCTGGGCACCTGGATTGCGGCCGTCACCGCTCCTACACTCCCATCCCAACACTGGTCCCGCGCGGCCCACTCCAACTTCTCCCGAGCCTTGGGCCTCAACAATCCATCAAACCCCCACTCCCTGATGAAATACCTCGCATCACACACATCGGCCACAGGTCCTCACGGGATGAAAACCCACTACAAACGAATCCTACTCTCCATGCGAAGCGCAGAGTGGAGAATTCGTATTAGTGGACATACAACCCAAAGAGGCCGCCCCTCTCCTCAGTTCACACAAGAGGTACAGGGGCTACCCATCCATGATGGCGTGATCCCCATTCGATCCCAAGTCCTATCCAGGGTGGACTACCTGGACATGATGGACATCCCTTATTCCACTGAGACCCAAAATACTATCTGGAAATACGCACACCATCCTCTGTTGCAGCCACAAGTCCGCTCCCATGTGTGGCGCTGCCTGAGGCGGGTGTATCATACAGCTGAGCGCTATAACGCTTTACACTCATCCTGTGTCATGTGTGGCCAGTATGGAACGCTGTTCCACCGCCTGGACAAGTGCCCCACCTCTAAAGTGATATGGCACGAAGTCCAACGTCTGCTAGGCCAGGATCAAACGCATCCCTTCAGTCTGTCAAGAGATATGTTTGCTTCATCAATGGCCTCCCCCTCCCACCCTCCCTCCGTGCTCTGGTGGTTGCAATCGCCATGTGGACTATCCACACGATTGTCTTGGATGCCATCGCTGGCTCCATCCCCACCCTCCCTGAAGCTGTCCACAGATTCCGGTCTCATTTGGTGGACCACTTTCAAGCATGGATGTTTGGATATCTCCCACCGCGTTGCTGACAGCTGGTCTCCTCCTGGTTCCCAGTCTGGTTCATCAAATCAGACCCCTTCCTCCACACGTGCTCAATAGTGGCTACGGCCCCTTCACACGTTCCCTCCCTGTCCATAAGTGGCGTTCCCGCTGGCAACAAGAGATAGCATCGCTTCTCTGGGGTGCCTCCCCTGCTACTAAGTTTTGTCTCTTCTGAGTCATATTCGGAAGTGTCCATCCCATGGTCGGCCTTCCCCGCAATATATTTAAATTTAAGATGTCAATCTCGAAACCCCAGAGTGGGGATAAAAACAGCAATAATTAAAGTGGCAATCAGTGAATAACCCTGAGCAATCCCAATAAGTCACTGGTGACGAAAGATTTGTCTTGAGCGCCTGCTGATGGGCCTCATCAATAACATTGGACATATGAGCTGGAAACGAACAAGGGATGCTTGAAGGGGGTTGCCAAATCATGCCCCCTATCAATGCCATCAGCGGAAGATACTGATGGGAAGTGCTGGCAAAGAGATAGTCATTCAGGGAACAAATGGCATCCTGCAAGTGATGACTATGGGCTTCTTGGAAGCTAAAGCTGAAGGAGTGGTGAAACCCAGGTGAGGCAGGAAGCTTCATGGACCAACTTTAAAGAACTTGGCCAGAAAAGTGAAGAGCATAAGTGGCGGTATACCAATCCAGGATGTTATCAAGATCAGAGGGATTCAGCGCTAGGGACAAAGCCTCAGTGACTTGGGCCCAGAGTGCAGTATAGGGGAGCTCGAAGTGAATACTGTTACTGATGGTGAGCTCAGTAGCCAGAACAGCAGGTTTGTAATATTTTCTTAGTCGGAAGAGAAGCTCAGGAAGCAGGTAAGACCTGGCAAGAAATGAGCGATCAAGAGCAAATGGCATAATCTCTGGATCATCTATGACAATGGTCAGTGCATCAGCGAAAGGAGCCAAATCCAGGAGAGTTTTGAAGTGCAACTCTGGAATCAACAGCAGAGGAAGAATCGGCCAAGAGTTGTTCAAAATGATTGCAAGCCTGTTTTTGGAGGGATTAGTTACCATTTTCGGTAATTTGATGGAAGGACTAGCTGCTGGTGCCAGAATAGGCGTATGAGTCCTGGAAGAACCATAGAAGAGGTTCCGCTGAGCATCCTGACTCATATGCTGGAAGAGATAGAGGTCTTGATTAGACAAACTATTCAGAAGCTGCTGGTATTGCAACTCTGAATTTGAATTATGAGCTGGATGAGAGGGGGGTTTTGGACTTATATGGAAGTTGACATTATGCACTCTACAGTACATTAAGCTCCAATTTTGGAGAAATTAATCTCAAAATTAATGGGATAAGCTCTCCAAGTGAAGAATTTAGGAATGACTTGAGCCAAGAGTTTATAAAATATATAACAAGGGAAAATAAAAAAATAATTATTCTTAATTGAGCTACAAAATGAACATCAACAGCAAGATTCTCCTGTCTAGGACAAGAGAAAATCAGGAAATCAAGGACGCTGGACCAAGAATCCTGAATATGACAGTGGGTCATATGTCCTGATGGGGGAAAACTGGATCCTGGGACTAATATCGTCATGAGTAAATAAATCAGCCTGGCACAAAAGTAGATCCTGAAGACCACGCTCTGCTAAGGCGGTAGCGAGGAGGAAGAGGAAGAGTGCCATATGCTGAAGGTTGTCCCAAGCAGCGTTGAGTATTGATGAGTGTACTCCAATTGAACCAATGTGGTATTTGATCAAGTGGTTGAAGCATTGTTCTCATGCCCCGGTCCTTTTCTCGCTGGAAATCTAGGCAAGAGGGGGATGTGTTGGGATTTTTGCCCATATTCCCAGCCTGTTAGGTTACCTGGAATTGCTAGGGGAAAATTCCCTAAGGCGAAATGAATTGGAAATCAGTTGGCCCAAGTTTAAAATAACTAAATTCAGGAGATTTTGGGATATTGCCTGTTTGTATCCATCAGGGATTTATTTGGACAAATCCTTAAGATCTCATTGGGTGGAGTTGATGACAAAATAGGGGCATCTGATAGTGATTAACTATCAGGTGTACTGATTAGGATCAGTCAGGTTACATCACTGACTGATTGGGAATGAATAGCAAGTTGCAAGGTGAGTGATGATGCCTGCAACTAGCGAATTGATTGGTTGGTGCATGACCTGCCTTAATGGGTAATAAGTCCCATTACCTAAGCAGGTCTCTAGCCAAATATGGTTGGTTTGCTTGGATCAAGAGGAAAATGTTAGGGACACATTTTCTGACTCTTTCCATTTTAGGTCTTGAGGATGCCCAATGATGTAATCCTAGCCAGGATGGGGAAGAACATCTCTACTGAGACAAAGATGGGTGATGTAATGGCAACAGCGGCATTTCATCAAAGAGGTGTCAACTGAGGGTTAGATGACTGAATCCCCACTATAAACTCCCTAGGGTTCACTATAATAAAAAGGAAAAAAGGAGTAATTACAAGAACAGAGTTATATAGTTCTAAGTTATTCATTCAGTATATAGTTTAAAGAGTAAACTATCATCAGCTTCCATTAGTCTATTCTTTCTCAAGAATATTATTGCTGTGTGCAATAATTGGAAGACTCATAGAGAAAAGAGTAAAGATCTGAGTGGGGATCTAGAGAAAAAGGAGTCACAATTGGGGATAGCTGCCAACTGTGTGTTGGACTAAATAGACTGTCACCAGGGTATCTCAGCAAAGATTGGGTTGGACAGAACAAGGGAACGAATTCCTACAATTATGACATTACAAGTATTTAATCAGGAATACTGGCCAAGCGTTGGACCAAATTAATAATTCATAATTAACTATGGATAATAGTCTTCATACTATTATTGAACGATAATCTATTCTACTATACAATGTGACGAAGTTCATGGGGAAACCAAACCTTTGCAGTAAAAAGGTCACTAGGGTTGTTGCTGATAATAACCCAAACTAGTAAATTTTCACATACCCACACATGGGTTTTCCAAACTCCGCTATGCCTAGGAGGGCATGAGACTCCATAATGAAAGGTACTCACTCTGAGGGTCAGAGGTAGGGTAACCAGTTCACCCCAACTTTCTTGTATAGATCCCCATTATACACCTTTGTGTTATGGGAATGTCAAGCTAGCTTCTGTTCTGCACCGTCCGTCCTCATCCTCCCAAACATCAGGGGTCATTAGGAAATCATGTAACCGCTCTACTTCACTATTATCTAAGTGAAGGATGGTGTCAGACATTTGCCTCTCAGGCTTCAGAATAAGAATGTTGTGGGTAAAACTCAGCCAAATAGAGGAATTATCAGATATTTATGAGTCTGTAAAATGAAGAATTAATTTTTAGTGATAATAACGATTTAATCAGCTAAAAGCCCTGGCTGATTCTTAAAGGAACCCTGCAAATCGGGGCAACATGTTCTAGGATACTTCATGGGCAATAACCATGAGATTGAACAGTCAGATTTTTCCAACCATATGGCAGACCCTGGGGCGTCCATCAGATGGTAAATCCCCACCCAAAACCAGGTCTATACAAGCACCTATGTGGGGACCACCCCCTTTTATAGGCTTGACAGGGGTCCCCCAGGGTGCAAAAATATTTAGCAAATGGGGATTGGCTGAAACTTATAAAAATTGTTACCTCATGGGTACATTTTGCCAAACCATATCTCCCCATCTATTGTGCAGCAAAAATGAAGCAAATTTTTTTGAGATTTGATAGGCTACATTTTCATATTACCTAATTTGGATCAGTCTAAGCTATTCTGAATGTGCCATTGAATTTCCTTCAACCCTTACTACAGTTTAAATACTGAAGTGTCCAATATTGAGAGGGTTCATTTTTTATTCCATTATCAATACTAAAAAATTCCTTGAAACCCCAGTTTTTTATTATTACCAGTATTTGAATATATTTAACATAAGTGGTGTTCATCCCTTTATTGTTGGAGTTTAGGCATAACCAAGCACCAGCGAGCTCTAGCAAACCCTAAAATATAACAAGTGATGCTCAATATAGGAGATCCTGAATGGCTTCTCTTTCATGTAATGATAACATTAGTTACCAAGGTTCGATTCAAGCATATTTTCTGATAATCACACAGGTGAGATGAGCGAATTTAATAAAGCCCAAAAAAACTGGGCTAAAGTCAAATTGGGCAATGGCAAAAACGGTGCACCCAAGGGCAAAAAACGCCCTGGAGGGGGACTGGGAGCCAACGCCGCCAAAAAACCTCAAACCCAAACACCACCCAGGTTTGTGTAGTTTACTACAAACAAAACCAATACATGGAAATACAGTATGCACAGCCCCTATCAAAAGTGGAACACGGGCTCCAACTTTTCTTAGAGGTAGATTCCCCAACTCTGTGGGAAGATGTAGGGCACAGGCTTCCCTCTTTCCCCACGTGATATAGATTACCACCTACACCATCCACCATGGCTAAATCAATATGGGTTTTGAAACTGAAGAAGATTCAAATGCCGCAGCAAAAGTCTGTGTCAAAATTGCCCTCCCTGAGGGCAAATGAATTGTGCACACCGCGTGCACCAGATGGAACAAAGCAAACACTTTGTTTATTTCATTTGACTCACTTCCCACCAACCTCCCTCATAAGCTAATCGAGGAAGAACTCGAATTCAGCCTTCAGAGCTATGGAGAAATAAAACAACCAGAAATACAGCGTTTCCACCTGATGCTGAACCTGTGCACAGGAAAGGCAATCACTGTAATTGACCCAGTCCCTAACGTGGCTGCAAACTTGACCAAAATCCCACACAATGCAGTGTTTCACCTCCCAGATGGGGGAGTGTTGAAACCTAACCACATCACACTGGAACGCGCACCACCCATCTGCAACCATTGCCCTGCACCGGGGCACAAGGAGCATGAGTGCCCCGTGAAGGAGAGCATCATGGCCCCAGACTTTTGCGCTGATGCCATGGACAAAGATGAGGAAACCTTCGGAATAATGGTTAACGCCTAATACGCTTTCCTCTGGGGAAAAGACAGACACTACGTCCTCATATATTTAATCTCACCCAAATTATGCAAACAGGTGCAGAAGGTCCACAAGCGGGCAGCAGCTAAGGCCACATCTCTCGTGACCTCTTACATTGACTTAAACCAAATCTATATGGACAGAGAGGAAATCAGCCAAACCAGCCAATCAGAACACAACTCCCAAGCCAGAGCAACCATGGAGGATGTGATCTGAGCCAAATTAGTCAGATCGGACAATCCAGGCAGAAATTTTCTCAAAAAGCTGACAGAATCACCACATGACCCCAAACAAATAAACTTACTGGGACATTATGAATTCACTATGGATGAACCAACAGGGCCCAGAACTTCAAAATCAAACCCCAAATCAGCAGAAACTAATCGGCGCACCAATTTGAATCAAACAAAATAATGTGTGGAAAAGCTTAATACAATGCCCAAATCTAACACTACCCGCACAAAATCATCACAAGGTAAGGAGCCAGAAAACGCCTTGGAGTGGACTGACCCAATCACACGGAGAAAGTCCAAGGCAATGAGTGGGGGACTAGGGCTGGAAGGCCCACCAAACTGCTCCTGAGGCGCCGTGAGCATCTCAGTGTCAATATGGATGCTAAACATTGCAGGAGCCAGGGCCCAAGCATCCCAAGCTAAAAAACTGGACTTCCTGCGCAAACCCCCAGTAGACATCTTGGCCATCCAAGAGACACACTGTCTACAGGGGAAGGGGGATCCTGGGCGGCCAGAGTCTCACCATCCCAGTCGATATGGACATCCCACTGCGGGGTGGTCATCCATAATAATAACAAAAAATTAAAAAGTGTTGAATCCTCATTGCACTTAGATGTCCACGTCCTAATCGCAAGGATCACAAACCAAGAGGCCACACTATTGATAGCCTGTATCTACACACCGTGCACCACATCTGAGTGAAAACAGACCCTTGAATACATCCCAACGCTCAACCTCTCACTAGATACCATACTGGTGGGCAACTTTAACTGTTGGGAAAACCTCACTACAGACCAATGGCCCAACCTCAGGGGATACCCACCGGGACACATCAAGTTCCACGCAATGAAGGCATTTCTTGGCCTGTATGACATCCTCCCCCAGGTCTCCACTCCTCACCCACATGACCCACCCCAGTATATGTGAGGGAACGCTCATCTCGATGAGCTGCATTGACCACATCCTTGCACCAGAATCCTGCTTCTCACTTATTACTAACTTTGCTACTTAAAAATTAATTTCTTCAATCACCATCTAATTTTGGTGCAGCTCTTGCCAACCAGGATGCAAACGCAGACATCGCCCTGGATAAGCTATATCTGGAAAATATAAAACTCGCCAAAATCTCTGACTGGGTCGAGCACAATGCTTCAAAACCAAAATTCACAACCCTTGTTTGCATCAGATCCCATCAAAACTTGGGAAAAATTCAAATCCGATTAATAAACAAGACTCACCACCTTGCATCGCGCAAATACAACGCGGATACTACCACAATCAGATGCACCCTGGTGGAACTTGATCACCTAGAACTCAATACCCCAAAGTCTGGATACAGCCCAAATTGGGGCCGCAAATGGGCAGAAATTTCCGCCCGCCTAAACACCCTTATTCACAAAAACCAGCACAGAATCAAAGTATCGTGGAAAGGTAAGCACATAAAAGAAGGTAAAACCTGTTTGGCGTTTTTCTTCCACTAATACCACTCCTGAGGCAATCTGCCCCAGTGAGCACAGGTCCACAAAGCTGATGGAACCATGGCAATCAACCCAATTGAGGTCAAGGCGGAAATTCACCGCTATTACACCAAAATTTACTGTGACACCCCACTCAACCCCCAAAAATAAAAGAATTTAAACTCCACCAGAATACAGAGTGCACTGCCTGATTGTAGTCTCCTAAACCTGATAATGCAGGAGGAGCTCTGGAATACAGTCCGCGGTGCACCGCGTAGGAAATGCTCAGGCCCTGATGGGATACCCTATAAATTTTACAAAACATACTTTAAACAAATCGCCCCCCTCCTCCTAGCATCTATGAACCAGTGCTTGCTGGATACCCGTCTCCTGCCTGGAGGCCAGGACTCCTATGTCATTACCCTATTTAAAAAGGGCGATAGACTGGACCTGGCCAACTGGCGCCTGATAGCACTCTCAAGTACTGACACTAAACTACTTACAAAAATTCTAGCTATCAGACTGGGCGAACTAGCCTCTAAAGCTCTATCACCCAACAAACTTGGAATTACACCAGGGCGATCCATCTGGTCTAACATACACTCCATCACCAATGTATGCCAATCCAAAGTGACGGGAGCCCTGGTATTCCTCAACCAGGAGAAGGCATATGACCGCATTAGCTGGCCATAATTAAAAGAATGCCTACATACCTTCAACCTCCCACCCAGGTTCATCAACTGGGCAATTCTCCTCATGTAATCCGCATCAATAGCTGTATGTGGCCCCGGCTTCCTGACTGACAGGATCACCCCATGCAGAGGGCTCAAGCAAGGGGACCCCCTCAGCCCACTACTATATAATTTCATCTTTGTTCCACTCCTCCGCGTTGCTGACTCACGCCTCAGGGGCATAACTGCGCAAGGACAGCCCCCAGTCAAGATACTAGCCTTTGTGGACGACTGTGTAACATGTATAGCTGACAACAGCGACGCCTGACAGCTGGAGCGCACCCTAGAGGAATACTTCACTGTGAGTAATGCATCGCTTAATAAATGGTAAACCAAAACAATCCTCCTTGGCAAATACATCACCAACTGGACCACATCCTCCACTACACACAACCCAAGATGAAAGAAATCACTCGTCCTACCCTTTGAATTACCCCCACCACCCCCTGTCCGCCACTTTGGGATTTAGCTGGAAACAAGAGGGTATGCAAATGAGATGATTGAAAATAACCTGCTGCAACACATATTCAACAGAATCACCTCACTCAAGGGTAGAACCCCCGGGCTAATGGGGCGAGTGGCAGTTGCCAACTCGCTCATCCTCCCAAAGCTGTGGTTCCCTGCACATGTGATCCCCTTCTCGCCCACCTTTTTAACGTCAATCCATGCACTCATCCAGGGTTGGCTGTGGCCTGGATCCCGCCCACCCATCCGGGTTGAAATGCTATATGGCCCAAGCTCCAGCGGAGGCATGGGCCTGATAGATTTTGAGAACCACGCCAACTGCATCCTGGGCATCTGGATAGAGGAAGTGCTAGCCCTGGACCCCCCGCAACAGCACTGGTCCAGGGCAGTGAGGGCCAACTTCGCTCAGGCACTTAAAATACCTAACCACACCACCCTTCCAGCTTACTTACATACCTCGCTAACCGCCCCAATGCAACGGGCCCACATGGAACTCCCCTCACTTTAAGTGCCTCCTCTGAACCATCCGCTGCATGGGGTGGACCATCGCTACCACTGGTACAGTGCAGGGAATGGGATGACCCAGATCCCACTTTGTGTTACAAAAGCCAGAAGACCACCCCCACCAAGACATTCTTACCCCGACCCCAACCATCGCCAGAATTAACTACCTAGACGCTTTGGACATCCCCTATGACCTAGCCACACAAAAGGCAATATGGGGGACGATGCACCATCCACTCCTCCAGCTGAGTGTAAGGGCCAACGCCTGGCGCTGCCTAAGAAGGACCTACAGAATGGCAGACCGCACCCCTCCCCCCACGCAACCTGTGCAGTATGTAGTGGAGAGGGCTCCCTGTACAACCACTTAGAAACCTGTCCACCTTCCAGAGCCATATGGCGATAAGTCGCGCGCCTGCTCAAGATCCAAGATGATCAGGATTTCTCCATCTCAAAGAGCCTCCACACGATCTGACTTGCATCCCTGATCCCATCCACCCTGAGCTCCATATTGATACCCATCGCAATGTGGACAATCCAAACTATTGCCTTGGATGCGTTCAAGGGCATGGTCCCTACCATCCATGGGGTTGTCAATAGGTTCCACGTCCACTTACTGGAGCATTTCCAAGCCTGGCTCTATGGGTATATGAAGCCAAGGCAACAGAGACTCATAAAGTCATGGTTCCCGCTCTGGTTCCTTTACACAGACCCCTTCCTTCACACCTGCTCCATAGCGGAGACACCCCCTTGGAGTAGAGCACCAAGCCCCCATACCTGGTGGTCCCAGCTGGCAACAGGGGTAACCTGTGTACCCCGGGGTGCCCAATACTATCTGATCATCGCTTCTCTTCCCCTCCCACTTCTACACACATATTGGTAATGCCCGTCCCCTGGTCAGCTTGCCTCGGTTAAATAAAATACAGAGGAGCCTGCACACCACAAAAATCCAACAAACGCAATGGAAATCAACTTTTGACTAGTCTCTATTTAACTCCAGCTAGCTAATGCTTTGTCTCGCCTTAAAAGGCTCGAGCAGCACTCCTTGCAAGGCCTTATGGGACCTTCCCTGGTATCCATAAACCCCCTTTTAGGGTAAAGTTTACCCCGGTGAGAAAAGTGTTGCATCTTTTCTCTTTATGTATGAAGTTGCTATGGAAGGGGCAACGCACCATCTTGAAATCAAGTACCTTCTTCCCTGCTTGAGCCGTGGCACTCAAGAGATAATGGTTCCGCACATAGCCACCCTCAGCACCTGGGCGGAGGTGAAGCAAGCACTCAATGATCAATTCGGCTCCCTAAAAAGTTTAAATAGGCAAAAATAGGCCTTTATATGCCTTAACCTATAACAGGGCGAATCCATCACTTCTTTTTCTGAATGCTTTTTAATAAAGTTTAACCCTTATTGCTTGCTAAAATGCTACCCCTATATGATGCTATTGCGGCTATCTTGGCTGGCTTGGCGTCCCATCCTTCCTTGGCAATGCATCTCTTTTCCATAAAGCGCTCATTTAAACGTGTATGAGATATCAAGGAAGGCTTGTTAAAGGGTGGAGGATATCTATGAACTTGACCCTATGCAAGGGTCTGTGAGCTAAGCATCTACGCCGCCTAGGTTAGCCTCTAATATGGATGTTTCCCTATGGAAACCTACTCCTGCATAGTTGCCAGCACAAACTGTTTCTTCTTCCCATAATGATAAGCAGATGATAATAGCTGTGAAAGGGCAGTGCTCCTCTTCGCCTTTAGCTCAAAAAGCTCAATTGGGGAAAGCAGTTGTCCCTTTGCCTTGCTCATCGTTTTCTTCAGCGCGGCTTCCCAAGTGGTTTCAAAGCCTGCTCTTTAGCCTAAACCCCTTTCTTGGGTAACAATTGCTCCTACTACTGATGGGTTAAATGACCTGGACACAAAAGCTAAACTACCTGTTTCATCAAAGCACACAGCCACTGCATGACCCAAAGCTGTTGAAATTAAAGCATCCACCTCCACAGCATTACCTCACTCGACCTCTTATCCAGTTAAATAAATCTGAAACCTATTTCCATGAGGCAGCATAAGCCTCCTACTTTGAAGGTTGAAAATCAAGCTGTCATAATTGTAACGCCTCCCCCCCCCAAAAAAAAAAAAAAAATTAGTAAGGTGGATGAACAACCCCAGGACCTAACCTGCCATAAGGAAAGCCCTGATCCCACTTCACCCCCTATGGGCTCCCTAACTTGCATTGATAACCCCTCTTATGATAAATCTGAAGGGGTGGTGATGATGTGGGTCATTATGTTCTAGGAGCCCCAAGTGAAGTGGAGGTACCTGACTGATTAAAACTAGAGAGAGTAGATTGGGCTAGGGTACCCCGCTGAACATATCTTTATTAGGTGTTGAGAGGCCTGGAGGTTATTGATATCATCAGTGACGCTGATCAGCTTATTGCCACAATGATCTGGCCCACTCATAGTGTGTATGCACTGCAAACTATCCGGGATAAATTCCTTGAAACTGCCAAATGCATTGCTTCTACTCTCCAGCTAAAAGAGGTCCTCGCTCTTCCCCCAACTTGGGTGTAACTTTAACTAAAGTATATAGTTGTTGTTAATGGAGTGTAGGTAAGGCTATTCTCGACACTGGGTCCCCTGTGAACGTTGTGTCATCAAAGCTTATGAAAAAAAATTTTGAGTTGGCCCCTGACCTCAACTACACACAAGAGTTTGGAACTGTTGGCCCAAACAACACTTGCGCCATTAGGACCTACTCATCTTTACCCATCCAATTTGAGAAACATATCCTCTCAGCCCCTGCGGTGGCCTTGGCCAACAATACCTATGATCTATTTATTGGTACCTAGTTCTTGCTCAAATATGAAGGGGTTATTAACTTGAAGCAGGGTTATCTCTCCTTGATCAACTACGAGGTTCCTCTGATTTTGACAAATGAAGAGCTGAATAAAAAGGATTATGTCTGCACAGTTGAGTATCCCTTTTCCGCTCTATCCCTACACTACACCACAGCAGGACGACATACAAAAATGTTGCCTCCATCAGTGGACGCCCTAGAGGGTATTCCTTTCTATGCCTCTGAAGAGGTAAAAATTAAAACGGGTGAACAACGGGTAGTTGACACTAATATTATTCTATAAATCCCCCCATAACTTCTTATTGCACCTAACCAGCAT
This sequence comes from Massospora cicadina, assembly GCA_022478985.1. Classification (NCBI taxonomy): domain Eukaryota; kingdom Fungi; phylum Entomophthoromycota; class Entomophthoromycetes; order Entomophthorales; family Entomophthoraceae; genus Massospora; species Massospora cicadina. The sequence continues at coordinate 164,129 of JAKSZP010001398.1, forward strand.
TGATGGAGTTAGTCCTTTAAAGCCCATAGTTTTGCCGGGCGTGTTAGACCCTGATTATCAATGACCTATCAACCTTCTTCTAGGAAATCTCATAAGAAGGATATGGTTGTAAAAAGAATCAAGAGATCGGAAGGGGTATGCTGATTCCCCTTGAAGAAATAAAACAAGTTCAGTGTATTGGGTCTATGGCTGATATGGGCTTCCCAGCTGACCAATCATTATTCACTCTTCTACTGTTCATATCTCCGATTAAATAACTCCCTTATGAGCTTGACAAGGTCCATACCTTACTTGAGTCCTATAGTGACATCTTCTCTACCTCTGACACTGACTGGGCACATGAAAGATTGAACTCAAACCATTGACGTTGGTGATGCTCCTCCTATCCACTCCAAACCCTATCACAAATCCAAAGTTGAGGAGCCACAGATGTGGACAGAGCTCAAAAAGCTGCTGGACGCTGGGTTGGTGGTGCCTTCCCAAAGCCCTTGGATATCCCCGCTACTATTGATAGAAAAATGGAGGTCATCAGGTAGTGATGTACTACCATAAGCTGAATACCTTACTAAGAAGGACAGCTACCTTATCCCCCTCTTGATGACGCTTTGGCCCAACTCTCTGGTTCTAAATACTTCTCCTCCATTGATTTGGATAGCAGGTATTGGCAGACGGACCTTTCTTTACAGGATCAGGAGAAGTGCGCCCTTATCTGCAGCTAGGGTTTGTTCCAACCCACTCGGTTACTCAGGGGTTGTGCAATGCGCCTGCTACTTTTCAGCGGCAAATGATCACATTTTCCAGGACCTTAAGCTGAGCTGTGTGATCTCCTAACTTGATGACAACACAGTATTCTCCAAGACAATTAACAAGCATCTCACGCACCTAAAGGAAGAGTTTCAACGCTTGCAGGCAGCCAACATAAAGCTGAAGCCCTCTAAATGTACTTTTTTCCAAAAAAGTTGGATCTCCTCGGGCACGCCATCTCCCAAGATGGGATACAATCTCTACAAGATAAAGTTGAAGCAATATCTAAGATTCCCGCTCCCAAAACCCTTCGTGATATCCAGGTATTCTTGGGTATGATGCGATATTACCATCAATTCATCCCCAAGTTCGTCCAGCTTAGTGAGCCCCTTTATGCCTCTATGCCAAGAACACCCCCTTCTATTGGGGTTCTGAACAAAAGGCCATGTTTGAGACCCTGAAGGCCTTATTGCAAAAAGTCTAATACTATGTCACCCTGACTTTGGCAAGCCCTTTATGTTGTTTACAAATGCCCCCAATTATTCTGTTGGAGCTATATTGGATCAGCTGGATGAAAATGGAGTTTATCATCCCGTATCTTACTTCAGCAAGATGCTCTTAAAAGCTGAGCGCAACTACAGCGTCACTGAAAAGGAGTGCCTGCTGTTTTACTTGTAGTCAAATAATATCGCCCTTTTCTTTATGTGACTTATTCAAAGTAATTACTGACTACGCCTCATTGAAGTGTTTGCAGAATATTAAGGATACCACTATGTGGTTGGCTCGCAGGGCTCTTAAGCTTCAGCATTACTATATGAACATTGAGCACCGAGCTGTGACACGCCATATGAACGTTGGTGGGCTGACGCAGCTGCCTGTCCTTCACCTTGACAATAGCGAAGCTGAGCGGTTGCATGACCTGCTAATGACTCCTGACGCATGGGCTGATGAGATGAACCAGTACAGAAGATGCTCGCTTGGCACTCCCGCAACACAAAGGTAGAGAACAAGAAATTATATAAGGAAGTAAGTCAAATTGGTTTCCCTATCTCCGGCCATCCAGGCGAGTTTCTGTCATTTTAGAATCTCACACTATCATGGGGTATGTCGAAGTATGCAAATCCTACAAGTAGATAAAAGAGTGGTACTATTGGGAAGGCATCATGGAGACCATAACTGAAGTCTTAGATGCATGTCTGAACTGTAAGAAACAAATCAGCTTCAAGACATGATATCAGTATCAACCTACGATGCCCCACCAACCCTTTCACACCATAAGTTTGGACGTGGTAGGTCCTCTCCCTCAAACTACAGGTGGAAATCGCTATATCTTAGTTGTTATTGATCATTTAACCAAGTGGGTTAAAGTTGTTGCTATTCCCTCTCAGACTGCTAAAGCCACGTCTACCTTCTTACACCAGTGCATCTTCACCCAGCATGGGTGCCCCAGGTCCTCCTATGTGATAATGGGAAAAATTTTACTTCACAAGTGGTAAAGCTCCTCGCCGCTTCTATGGGATCTCAACAACTCTTTTAAGCCCCCTATAACCCCTCAACCAATGGTACCATGGAGAGAGGTAATGAAACCCTGGTTTCTATACTATGAAAAATGGCCACTTCAGACCCCCTTCACTGGGATCAGTACTTGCCCAGTGCCCTCATGGCCTACCGTATTAGCTACCATTGCATCCTCAAGGTGTCCCCTTTCTATGTGTTATATGGGAGAGAACCTGGGGTGCCAGTATTATTAGCCAGGTATTTTCTCTGACCGGACTGATCCTGAACAAGCCCTGAAAAAGTTGGCCCAACACATCATCCAATTACAATCAGAGGCCATGACTAAATTAGCAAATACTGTTGCCAAAGAAGGCCAAGCTGAAAATGAGCTCAGGGCCCCTCTAGCTTCATTCCAAGTATCCGACTTGGTACTATATTACTAAAACTAAATTGCTCCAAGAAGTGAAAAGCTCGGCTCTATCTGGGAAGGGCCTTTTTTAATCACATACGAGTAATGGAATGAGTATTATATCAAATCCCTCACTTCCAAGCTCACCATCAACTGAGTTCATGGATGCTTCCTTTGGCCCTATTCTCCCACCAACATTCTTGAGAGGGGTAATGTTGGACATTTGCCTCCCAGGCTTCAGAATAAAAATGTTGTGGGTAAAACTCAGCCTAATAGAGGAAATGTCAGACATTTATGAGTCTGCAACAATGAGGAAATTGTTTTATGATAATAACGATTTAATCAGCCAAAAGACCCTGGCCGATCCTTGGTGGAACCCTGCAAATTGGGGTAACACAAGTTTGGATACTTCATGGGCAATAACCATAAGATCAAACATCAGACTTCTCTGACCACATGGCGGACCCTGGGGCGTCCATTGGATGGTACTTCCCCAGCCACAACCAGGTCCATACAAGCGCCTATGTGGGGATCACCCCCTTTTATAGGCTTGGCGAGGGTCCCCCAGGTTGCAAAATATTTAGCAAATGGGTTTGGCTGAAATAAAAAAAATTGTTACCTCATGGGTAAATTTTGCCAAAACATATCTCTCTATCTATCGTGCAGCAAAAGTGAAGTGAATTTTACAAGCTTTGATAAGCTAATTTTTCATGTTCCCTAATTTGGATCAGTCTAAGATATTCTGAATGTCCCATTTATTTCCCTTGTTCATTAATACAGTTTAAATACTGAAGGGTTCGATATTGAAGGGGATCATTTTTTATTCCATTATCAATACTAATAAAATTCCTTAAACCCCAGTTTTTAATATTATTAGTATTTTGATTATTTAAAATAAGTGGTGTTCATCCCTTTATTGTTGGAGTTTAGGCATAACCAAGCACCATTGAGCTCTAGAAAATCCTAAAATCCAACAGATGGGCAGTCAAGTCAACCCATAAACACACATGTAGCTCGTCCCAGCTCGGTGTACAATGGTCATATCATAGTTAAGGAGCTTCAGAGCCCAGCGTGCCAACCGCCCAGTGGGATCTTTCATATTCTGTAACCACTTTAAAGAGGCGTGGTCAGTAACCACTTTAAACGAGGTCCCATATAATAAATGGTGATAATATTCAACAGCAAGCAAGATAGCCAGGCATTTCTTCTCACTGACGCTATAGCTGCGTTCTGGCTTAGAGAGCATCTTGCTGAAATATGAAACGGGGTGATCAGCCCTATGCTCATTCAGTTGAGCCATGATAGCTCCAACTGTGTAATCAGAAGCATCAGTAAACAGCATAAAGGGTTTACTATAGTCAGGATGGTGCAGGATTGGCCATTGCTGCACCATTTTTTTAGCGTTTTAAAAGCAGCCTGTTGTTCTGCTCCCCAATGGAAAGGGGTGTTTTTTGTTAAAGGCCATACAAGAGGCTCACTGAGCTGAGCGAATTTGGGGATAAATTGATGGTAATACCCCATCATGCCCAAGGATACCTGAATATTGCAGAGGGTTTTGGGATCTGGCATCTTAGATATCGTCTCAACCTTATCATGGAGAGGCTGGATACCATCTGAGGAGATGGCGTGGCCCAAGAAATCCAACTTCTTTTGGAAGATTTTACATTTGAAGATCTTCAGCTTAATTTGAGAGGCCCGCAAGCGTTGAAAAACTTCCTTTATGTGGGAAAGGTGCTCATTGAATGTTCGAGAGAAGATGGTGATATAATCTAGATAGACAATTATGCAACTAGGCTTCAGATCCTGCAAGATGTGGTCCATAGATCGCTGGAAAGATGAGGGAGCATTGCACAACCCTTATTATAATTGGATTAGTTGGAAGAGACCCTCGCTGCAGATAAGTGCAGACTTTTCCTGGTCTTGTGGATAAAGGTCCATATGCCAGTATCTGATAGTCAAGTCCATGGCGGAAAAGAACTTGGACCCAGAGAGTTGGGCCAGAGCGTCATCAATTCTCGGTATTGGGTAGCTGTCCTTCTTGGTGAGGTTATTCAGCTTACAGTAGTCCATAACTTACGATGTCCACCATTCTTCTTTTTTATGAGCAATAGTGGAGATGACCAAGGGCTTTGATAAGGCACCAATAGCCCTGTGTCCAGTAACTGGTTAAGCTCCGTCCTCATCTAGAGCTCCTCAACTTTTGATTTCCAATAAGGCTTGGCATCACCAACATCAATGGTATGGCACTAGCCCTTCATATGCCCATAGCCAGTATCAGATTAGGAGAAAATATCACTATATGACTCCAGTAAGGAATGAACTTTATTAAGCTCAGCGGGAGTAAGATCATCAGAAATTTGAACGTTGATCAAACCGCATATCATTTGGTCAGTGGGTAGTCCCATATCTAGCATAGATCCAATATAAAGGACTTAAGGATTTCCTCAATTGGAATCAACAGAGCCTTTCCAATCTCTTGATGTTCCTTTACAACCATGTCCTTTTTAGTGAGATTCCCCAGCAGGAGATTAATAGGTCGCTGATAAGCAGGGATAGGATACCTGGCAATATCCAAGGTTTCAAAAGACTTATTCCATCAATGCTTGTTATGTGTAGGAGGCAGTTGAGGGAACTTTTATAGTAATCTTGGTGTCTATCACCTTTTGTTCACCCGCTTTGACTACAACCTTCTCTGACGCATACAATGAAATGTCCTCTGAAGCATCCACAGAGTCAGGCAGCTTTTTTGTGTTTCTGCCCATTGTGATATAAGTAAGGGTGAGAGCGGATGAAGGATACTCAGAGATACATATATAGTCCTTCATCTTTGGCTCATAAGTTGTAAAGACTAGGGGAACTTCGTAATTTAAAAGGGAGAGAAATCCTTGTTTCATATTAATGATTCCGTCATAATCAATCATGAATTGAGTGCCAATGATTAGGTCATATGCATTATAGAGTAATGCCACCGCAGGGGCTGAGAGAACAAGTTTTCCAAATTGGATGGGTTGAGAAGAGTAGGCTCCAATAGCTCGCGTATTGTTAGGCCCTGCAGTCCAAACTCTTATGAATAGTCCAAGTTGGACGCCGAATTAATTTTACTAATGAGCTTTGATGAGACCACGTTCACTGGAGCACCCATATCAATAATTACTAGAATGCGCATCTTATTGATAACAACCTCTACCTTAGTATTTTGTTACCAAAAGTAGGGGGAGGGCTAGAACCTCCTTCAAATGGAGAGTGGAGGCAAGGCGTTGAGCCATCGCAGGGTATTTGTTTTTAATATATTGGAGGGTATGAACCTGCTGGGTGGATCGGTTCACTGTCTCAATAATCTAGTCTGCATCACTAGCGTTATCAATCACCTCTGAAAACCTCAACAACTGTTGAAGATAGGTTCATCGTAGTATCATGGCTATACTAATTCTTTCAGGCCTCAACCTATCCGGAACCTGCACTTCCATTGGGGCTTCCAAAACATAATAGCCTGCATCTTCACCACCCCTTCAGACTCTTCATCAGAGCGATTGTCAGTGCACCTCAACGAGTTACAAAGGGGGATTGTGAAAATGGCTTAATCTCCTCACAAGGGAGGGCTTTGTTGATCTCATCTACCCCTTTTGATTTTGAAGGGAGCATCGTAGTTGTGAGAACTTTTGAGGGAGCTGTTGGAAGTGTATGGCTTTGACTTTTGCCTTAGAAGTGATCGGCTTGGGCTGCCCCATAACTGCAGGCTTTGAACTAGGGGCAGCCTGAGTTGAGGCTGTGGGGGATTGAGGAAAAGTGATAACTGACTTCTTCAGCTGAGCTTTTGAACCTGAAGCTGGAGGGGAGCGTTGCCTCATAGCTCCAATATTTTCTGGCTATCCTCACAAGTTGGAGGAGTATTTTGTCGCTGCAGCTCTGCAGAAGCAGTGTTTCAGAGGGATAAAGCCATAGTAGAGGCTGAAGGGGTCAGAGTTGATTCTCTCTGTTAGGCTCTTTGCAGAAATTCAGGCTCATAAAAGTCAGCCATTGCTAGTAGTGCCTCTTTGATATCCCATACCATTTAGAAGGTGTTTAACTGCGGAGATATGCATTGCTAAAGAGGGATAAGACGCCAAGCTAGCCACGATAGCAGCAATAGGTACATCTAAAGGAAGCATTTTGTCCAGCAAAAGAGGTTAAGCTTTGCTAAAGAATTGCTTAACAAATGAGGGGATTGATTATCCCTCTTGCAGGATAAGTCACATAAAGGCCTGTTTTTGCCACTGTAAACTCTTCTTGGAATTAATTTGTCAATCAGCGCTTGTTTAACCTACGCCCAGGATGTAATTGTCGCCATATGATGAACTATGATCTCCTGAGCCATCTGGCTCAAGCAGGGAAGGATACACTTGGTTTTTTGATGGTCAGTCACTCCTTCCATCACAATTTCATAAACATAAAATAAGAAGGCGATACTGCCTTAACAGATAAGAACTTGTCTCTGAATGAAGGTTTAAGTATGATAGGGGAAAGCCCATAAGGGCCTTGGGAGGAGTGCTGCTCAAGGCCTTTTGAGGTGAGACAAAGAACTGGCTATTTATTGCTCTAAAGCGGCTAGCCTTGGTTCTGAGATAGTTGTCATCTTTAAGCTGAGATTTTGGTGGTATACGTGGCCCCCTGTAGTGAGCACCACTTGTTGGATTTTAGGATTTTTGCTCGCTGATGCTAATCAGGCCTAAACCTCAACAAATGGGGGGTTGAACCAATAATAATAATAAAAAATAAATTACTACTAAAACTAGAAAGCTGTGTTTTTATTGTTTTATTATGGCCTCAAGGGATAAGAAATGAACCTTCTCAATATCTGACCATTCAGTACTTAAACTTGTATTGAGGGCCGAAGGAATTCAATGGTAAATTTGGATCAGCTTGGTACAGTCCAAATAGGGAAATATGCGAATTCAGCCTATCAAAGCTCAGAAGACTTGATTTAATTTGGCTGAACAATGGATGGGGAGTTAATTTTTGGCTTTACATACCCATGGGGTAACTATTTAATAAATTGCAGCAAATCCCCTTTAGAGAAATTTATTGCACCTTGGGGGACCCCTTACAAGCCTATAAAAGGGGTGGTCCCCACTTTGGTGCTGGCTGTGAGCTAGTTGAGACATGGGGAGAACCTTTTGATGGTTTTATCAGGTTTTCTCATATAGTTGGGGAAATTCAACTTTCCAACTTGATGCTTTTTGCCCAGTTAGTATTTGTAAAAGTGTTACCCCAATTTGTGGGGTTTCACTGAGAATCAGCTAGGGTCTTTTGTCCGATTTCATTGTTATTCTTATTTAAATAATTTTTATCATTATCATGTACTTGTAAATGTCTGACATTTCCCATTTTTGGCCGATTTTGACTCAAAACATATTTAGCTTGAATCCAGGATGGAAAATGTCTGACAAGGTTATTATCCCACATGGAACCCTTTTGCATGTGTCACGCATGCTCTCACCTAGAGAAAATTTCATGAGTAACATTTTCGAATATTCCAACAACAGTAAATCCAGAGTCACTTAAATTGGCACTCCATAGCGGTTTAATGGAACTTTAATCAGTGCTCTCAGTGGAGTTCAGTGACCCATCCTATCATGCCCCACACAGAGGTCATGAATTGCAAGAGCATACTCTATCCCCTCCCTCTTTATGCCTCAATATTGAGGTCATACCTCGCGTGGCAGTGGTTGGAACATTTCCTGGAATCTTCTTTGTTGACCCTGATCAGGCGAGCCCCCACTGCTCTTAGTGCAATGCCCTTGGCCACCTTTATAGTAGATACACAACTTGTAAATAGCTACTCTCAGCCACAGCCCAGAGGCCAAAGCCAGACCAGGAACTCTCACATGCGACAGCAGTGGTGATACTAAAACCAATGCAGTGTGTTTCTGTTCACGATTTTCTTCAAAGGCATCACGCCATGCAGTTGAGACTACTCATTTCACTGTTAGTTTAGGTAACCTTCGCACTCAAGCCCCCTCCCAGTGGGCACACCAATAATCTTTCAGAGTCAAAACCATCACCTGTTAAGTGTAAGGCATCCCCTACAAGGCGTCCATTGTCAGCCATCCCCACACACAACCCAAAGCACCCCTATAAGTCTCCACTAGCGCTCTCACACCAAAGATAAGATCTTAATGAATCTCATCCCACCAAAAAAATGACTGGCAATTTACAACCCGTGGTAGACGCAATAACTCAAAGTGCCCCACTTTTTCTACACCCCACATCTCGCAAATCTCCTTTGCAGTTTTGGAGGATGAGAATATGGACTTAGAATCGTCAAATGGGGATATGACGGAGGTCACCATTGAGAAACCTTATGAACTTCCCCTATAACATAGCAGGGGCAGAGTCCTTTACTGGTTCTCAGTATCCTTCACCACCCCTTCCAGCCACCCCGCGTACTCCACTCAGCTCAATGAAAATAATAGTCAAGCTAATGGAATCAATAAAATATACCTTCCAGCTGTAGTTTAAAGCGCTTTCAACCATCCAGGATGCAAAGGGAGTAGCTTTGAGTCCCCGTGGAAGTATCCTGACCCTTCAATCCATAAGCTCATATAGTTTGTAGATTTTAAAGAGAAGTTTCCACCTCATTTATAACTCCTGGACAGCACAGATTAAATTTGCGGTTTTCCAGAGAGACCCGCCTTCACTCCAATGAACACAAGGTATATAATGATCAGTTTGGAGTAGTGGTAGCATAGCAGGGTGGCTCCTGCTCCATTATGGGTTGGGCTTTGATTATAACAGGTTTGAAACCAGCACAGGCTAAAAACTCGGCGTGGTATATTTGTCCCAAGGGCAACCCGCCTTGCTTACTGAGAATGATCAGTTTGGATGCAAAGCCTTCTGGACATACCATGACGCCCTTAAGATTCTATATCCCCGTGTCAAAACAACCGCCTTATTGCAACACCTAAGTGCCCATCTTATACTAGCCATTCTCACAACGCAAAACTTCTCTTCTTTATCGCCATTATATACCAGCCTCAAGCAGGAGATGACCAGAATCAGCTTCTAGAGGAGTTAGTTTAACTGAATCTACCGTGGAATACTATCCTATTGAGAGATTTTAACACTACCATAAACCACATTCGTGACTCTTACCCTTGAAACAAATGAATACCTTAGATACAGTATAATCCAGTACTTCTATGAACAGTGGCTTCACAGTTTCACTGCCGCTTTTTGTATCTGGCATTGGTTGTATGAGCAGGATTCAGTACAATATAGGTAATTTCCAGTCAGCATCGCTCATTAAATTGGCACTGATAGGCCCCCTTCTGGTTGGCCTTGTCTCATCTCCAAACTCAGTGACAATTATCTGAGTGATCACAGGTCACTCGCTGTTGTCTTTACCACTACGCTCAAACCATTGCGCAGGTTTTGAAGAAAGGTTGCCCTGGTTTTTAGAACCCCTTTTTAAGGTGAATTTGTCTACACCCATATGGGACAACCTTTCCTCTCCAAAACCTCACCTGAGCAACTTTTAGCTTGAGTTGTGCAGTGACCAAGGCGGGAATTAGCCAGGTTGCTTATATATGCGCCAAAGCTCAGATAGCCATGGCTCACGCCTGAGTCAAAAAAGCTAAAGCTATAATTAGGCACCTAAAGCAGAACTGCAAACCTTCTACTTCTTCAAGCTGGCTAAATGACTTGTATGCTGCTCAAGAAGACCTTCAAATTTGCACTTCAGAAAAAGCGGGCAGATAACTTCACATATTCCAAAAAACTTTCCCAGTGGGTAAGCCCCACCCTTTTCTTTCTTCAAGAGCAAAAGCCAGATCTACAGCGCACTAAATTATGGCGCTAAATATTGGCACCACCACTACAACGAACAAAGAAGCTTTCAGAAATGAACTGCGCCACTTTTACTTCATCCTGTTTTATGCTGGCCAGATTGAGCCGTCAGATATCCATGACTTCTTATGGTTTGCTCCAGCGCCTACCAAAGACTCACGGGTAGATGAGCTCTTCTGGCCTCTGACACCAGTCAGGTGGAAATGGAGATTACTACTCTTTACGCGGCTTAAAGCCACTGACCCTTGACAGTAACCTTTTTAGTATACCTTCATAACCTGTGGTAATATCCAATTTTCTCTAAGATCTTTTCACCTCACTTTTGGCGCAAGGCAAGGTCCTCCCTTATTCTAGAGGTTCAATCATGACTCACATTCATAAAAAGTCAGACTGTGAGAACCTTTTTAACTGGTCATATAGCTTTGATAAACGCGGGCCACAAGTTGTTCACAAAGCTTCTGGCCTACCGCTTAACAGAATGAGTGTCTTCCGCCTGAACTCCTCCCAACATTGTTTTATTCTGGGGAGATCACTATGGTAAATCTAATGGCCTCCACTCGACTTTAACTAATAACTCACGCAGGGCAGATGACTTCATGGTTCTTCTGGTTATGAAGAAGGCTTATGACTGGGTTGACTGGAAGATATAAGTGCTTCCTTATTACTCTCCCATCTTCTTACTACAGCAAGACACTAGATATTTGCGCTATATGTCCAGATTAAAACCAGAGTCCTTTCACCAACGGGATTCACAGTGGTAGTTACTGTTAGGAGGGGTCTCAGACAAAGTGGTCCTCTGATTCATATCCTTTTTAATATTACTCTTTATCCCCTTTTGGACTCCTTGCAGAGAAAGCTGATGGGATCATAGTATTAGGTAAGGCCCTTTGCACATTATGGCATTTGTAGATGATACTGTCATCGTGTTTGGATTCCCTGAGGACAACGCCCTTGCTGCTGTGGTCCTTTAGAGGTACATCAAGGCGTCCAACGCCAAGGTCAACAACTTAAAAGCAACGCTAGTATAGGCTGGCTCATCCACATTCCTCTCAGATTTTTAGTTCGGAGCCTACATGTGTCACCTTCCATCACCAGGGGGTCCTAACCAAATAAAAAAGAGTTACTCTCAGGCCAATGAGTGCTAGATCCTGAAAGTGGTAAACTCCATGATTTCCAGATGGAACAGACGGAATATAACCTCCCAGGGTTAAGCTAAATGTCTAACATGTTCATAATTTCTAAAGTTTGGTTCCTCGCGCATGTATGTCCATTCTCAGGCATACTATATACGTGGCTCAACGTTCTCCTCCGCTGTTGGGTCAGGGCTCCAACCGCCCACCCATGGCACTTTCATCAATAGACTTCCTTCATAAATGAAGGGGTTCTAGGGCTTCTGAACACCCGCTCTCATGTTACCTCCAATTAACTGAAGCTTCTTTGACCAGTTGTCTGCTGATAAGTGACCCCCATGACCACAGTGGGCACTTGACCTCCATCAATCTGAGTCATCATCTCTTGTACTTCTTTGAGCATCTCTGACATCTTTAGTAGAGTGGCTTACTAACCATCCAGGCCATCGCCAGAAACCCTCCTCCTCATAATATTGAAATTAATTCTTTCTTGCCCTGAGACAATTGGGTTTATTGGTGTACCACGGCTTCCATACAGAAGGGATGGCCCAAGCCATAGCTCCCATCACCATGTGAAAGTACACAATATACAGGTAGCCATATCTCTCCTCACCCAAGAATAGACCTTCAATATGCTCGTGCTTCATTAGGCTCCTCCATCTCTTAGTGAGCGTAAACCTCCGGCTCTGTCAGTTTTGTACTACCCAATACATTCTGTGAAGGTGTCTAACACCCTATGGCGGGCCTCAATTGTTCCAAGAGGACAGGGGTGAACTGGCCTTACCTTTCAACACCGCTGTTCCCCTATTGTTTTGAGCTTATTGACTTCCATTTCTACCTAATTTTATACCTGATCAGATGCCATCACGTTCTGGCCCAAGGTACGCACACTCCACCATGCCCCTCCATGGCCTGGAAATTCTATTCAAGTTCTGTTCTTTGATCAGAATCTATCTAGATGAAACCGACCCCTCCAAGTTCTTGCCTATGCCATAGCACTATGAACAATCCACATTCTCTTTATTCAGGAAGCTTTCATCTTGCAATTATGTACTCTACAGCACATGACTGCCCAAATCCATGTGCACTTTAAGATGGCTCTGAAAGTCTTAACTATGTTGCCTCCCCTCCCCTCCCTCTCAGTCTCAACTGCATCAAGGCTCTATCATACCAACAATCCTTCCTTTATCAATGTTCCCTCCCTCCCCTTCCCTCGCCTAGGCTATTAGAAGCCTAGTCATATTTGAATAAACATTGATGAATCCCCTTGGATTGGGACTATCTAGTACTAGGAACATATAATATTTGTCTTTATTAGACAAATATAGATTTTTGCAGTATGTTTCCTTTTTTGCTTCATATATGTATTATTCTATTTATTTTAGGTAAGCAACCAAGGAAAAAGACAATATCAATACTTAATGAGCTAAAAAAGTTAAAACTCTAACATACGAAAATGAAATGCCCATTTTGAGTTTACATAACAAAACAAACAAAAAACATTTAACCAGGTAAGAAAGTTTAGAACCGCCTATCCAATAATGGTGTAAGGGGAGGGGGATCAGCCTTGGCGTCATTTTTTTCATCCCAGAGCAAATCATGGTACAAGGCAGAGAGCAAGGGCATAGAGGCATGAGAGTATGTGTTTAGTATACCTTATGAGGGGAATATCATTAAAATTTCTGTTGGTGATAAAGGCTGATGATATAGTTAGCAAAGCCTTCTTTAGATTCAATGAGAGCGTTGAGTAGCTTGGTAAAAAGTGGTTATATTGGTGCAAATAATCTTGAATTTGGGATCCTGCTCTACCACTGCAACATTCTGATTGCGTCATTTTCTAGTTTATAGAAATTTGAAATTATCACGCTTACCCAGTGAGACTATGACCTATGTGATGCATGAGGAGGATACCCCTGTAAGCATCATCACTGACTTGGTGACAATTTTGCAGAGGAGATGACATTTGGGCAAAGCAGCCACACAACAGCGAGCTTTGGTCAGAGTATAACAGTGAAGCATTTATCTGGGGGCATATAAATGAGGGGTGAATTTGACATCATAATCAGTACTTGGGAAATGCTCAAGGTGGAGATATGATGGTCCAATAAACTCACTTAATTTAGAAATCTCATCCAATAAGTCCCAAGGGAGCTGATTGAACTGAAACAGGGAATCAGAAAAAGTTTGGGGTTTGATTGGTGAATGGGAGGAAGTTTAAGAAAAAAATTTTAGTCAAGCCGCTTCCTGATTGGTTGGGGCGGTGAAGTTCTTGGTTGAGGATGGCCTATTTGGATATGGATTAAACATCTGCAGCAACAGTTTTGGGGGTAGGATTGTACCTTTAACAGAAAAAGTCTTAAGGTCAGTGTCCAATTGGCACATGAGAAATTATGCAAGGAGCCTAAAGAGGCTACAATGGAGTGGCATTTGCGTTTTGAGTGATCTAACTCAAGACAGGATTGACAGATAGTTCAATCGCCTTTGATGTGAGCCTAGAACAAATGGTTGGGGCATAGAGTATTTTGGAGTTAGGGGACTAACCAGAAATTTTATTAGAACTATGAAATGTTATGGTAGTGACCAAGGCTCAGCTAAATGTGTGGCCTCATATAGTACCACAAACTGAGGGATAGGGTCAGAGCTGTGGGTGGCAAAACCAACAATCAGCTCCTTATGGAGCACGTAAGGGTAAGGTGGGTGGGCAAACAAATAAACTGAAATATAATAGTGGTGTCTGCTGGGATCCAGGTGCAAGTTGTTGGGAGAGAAGTGCCCTGAAATATCAGGGGCTTAGTCGTTACAGTTGTGGTGTCAGCTTCACAAGTGAAGGCCATATTAAAAGAACCCTTATAGAGGTGGAACTCAAAAAGATGGCAGGCTCCAACTGCCTGTGCTAACCTGATTATTTTTTTCTCCATATGGAACAATTTTCCATATTCACCCAAGTTCTGAACCATATGTTGCTCAAGGGATAGTCAGCTCATTGACCCCTTGTTCACTTAACTTGGTTGACCATCTTGTGGTGAAGGGGTTCTAGTCAACACAGTCAAGACACCAGGCGACCTTATTAAGGATCATGATAATCCTCACTGAGTGGATCTCCTTCTAATGCTACCCAATGTAGCAATGATGGCTGTCGGAATTTTAACCAGATGGAATTCTCCAATGATTTAGCGTTAATTGGGATGAAATGGCCAATCCTGGCGGAATGGCTTATTGACTGAATTTCATATGATTTGATATGATTGCTGGTTAGTTGCTTCCCAATTTAGGTGAACCAAAATTAGTATTCCGCCAAGTTTAGTATTAGGTTCAAGTGGGGCCAATTGGTGGCCCTGAATTAGTATAAGGATCACTGGCGACTATTAGCCAAGGATGATCCAATTGATATCAGTCAGCAGAATTAGTGGTCGATGCCAACTGCCATATGTGGTCCTTTGTGGGATTTCTGGTGGAAAGCCAATGTATTTGCTCTAATCGTTCATCTATGAATTTGCTGCCTGATAATCCAATGTTGTTGGATCCAACAATTATGAGTTCAAGGTGGCAAGAGTTGTTTCTGGTGCCTCATTTATTATTAAAATAAGATGAGAATAGATGTCAGCAAGATGCTGAGATATACTGAGTCATGTGAGCAACCAAAGTAGTTTCCAGCACATTATTATCAATTCAAAGGTCGAATACAAATTTGACATTTATTTAGATTAATTATTTATATGGCTCAACAGCGACTTAAAGCTGAGGATGAGCAAAAACTAATTCAGACATTGGGAATGATGGAGTGAGAGGGTCAACACCAGGAAGGAGAATAGTGTAGAAGAAGTAGTAGAAGAAGAAGAAGAGTGGTTGGCTGAAAGAACCAGCAGAAGAGCTGATAGGTTGGCGGTGGGCACAATAGCCCTTTTGTAAATAGTATAAATACCTGGCGCTTCCCTTCCAATAGGTATCTCCCTTTGCCTACTCTACTTTTGTTTATAAGTTTATTATTCATCTTGTTGGTTGGAGTTTAGGCTAGGGGATCCCCAAATGGCACAGGTGACATGCTAAGGGGTTAGCCGGTGCTGCTAGCCTTGAAGCCTAAGGTGAAATGGTAATGGGCTGACCAGTCTTCATACTGGTTAGCCTGCCAACTATCAGAGCCCATATCGATTTTCCAACAATGGCTCATTAGACTGTTTGTTTCCCTGTTGGCGTAACACTTATTAACACTATTAACATATCTTCAATATGTTAGCTTAACACAAGACTTGGCGAATACCTTGACCATTTCTCTTCCTTGGCGTTATCAGCAACCAAGATAATCTTCTTTTAAAATGTCTTCTTCTTTTGATCCCTTACTGTTTACTGGCGATCTCTTCATTCAAACATCTTATAAGTGAAAACAAAGGATGTACTTAACTTTCTGTAATTAGGACTTTTTTATTAGATAGTATTAAGATATATTTTATACTTCAAGAATAACATTATGATATGAACAAAATTAAATTTAGAATAATTGAGTTGGGGTATGCCAATAGTGTAGGCGCTTCATGGATTAAAAGCCAATCTCTTCTTGATCTTAACCTTGGTGGCGTCATCCATTTGGTTCAATTCTTGTATCTGCAAGCTCCAACTCGTGGTGGACATCCTTAACCAGGATGTTTGGTGTCCCCCTGCTCAATACCCACTTTGGGTTTGGGCTACAATTCCTTTTCTGGTTACTTATTTTTTCCCAATTTTTGTAATATGCTGATCACGTCAGGATTTATAGGATGGCGCTGCTCCAATGCACCTCACTTCAGGTTTTTGACCATCATTTTGATATTGTTTAATTACCTTATTAAGTAATATTAAAAATGTTAGGTTCAATTGCTTCCGTTGAGGTAACTGGGTTCAAATAATTGTTTTACATTTTTTGTCTTTGGCCATTTCTGATAAAATTACTCCATCCTTGGTCGATTGTAGGTTATCTCACACCATCAAAGGTATAAAAGGGGGTCAATCACATAGTCAAATTAATGGCGATGTCATCTACACATATTAACCCTTTGATTGCCAGGTATCAAATTATCGAATGTGACATCATCCCAACTGGCTGGTAAATTTCTAAGGCTGTCATCGTCTATAAAAGGGGTTCATTACCCTTGTCTACGTTCTGATATTGCATACTTAAATCTTGAGGTAATTTTATGCTGGCAGGGTTCCTTCCAGAGGTCAAGGAAGTTATTATATGTGTACTTGTGGTATCTTCCATGACTTTCCCTCCCAAGATGATATTAGGGGAAGGGCCTAAGGTAACATACATGAACTCTGTTAGATACTATATTAATTTCATCATCTCTTAAGGAATACTCTTCTCCTCACTTGGCCATAATGGTTGCAAGGCCAGTCCAGCTGGCTTGTAACTTTTTAAGCTGGATTGCCTGTACATGATAGAATAAGACCTTATCTCCTATACTAAACTCTGTCAGTCTAGTCCATCTCTGACTCTCATGATGACTCTTGGGGATAGTAGCTTTGATGTTTTAGTGCTTTCAGTTGAATCTTAATCAACTCATCAGCTATTTCTTACTGGTAACTCCCAGGTGTTAGGTTCTCGGGATCTGTGGAGATAACTGGTGATAACAAGGTGGTTAGTGAATCTTCCTTCATACAGGGCCTTGAATGCGTACATTTCAATTATTTGGTTATATAAGTTGGTATGTTATAAGCGCATATGACAGCAATTGGTCCCAATTTTATATTTTAATTCAGGGGCCATCTTCTTCAGTATTCTTCTAAAGGTTTATTCACATGATTTACACTTCCATTGGAGGATGGAGTGTATAGAGTGGTAATTATTTTCACTTCAACTAGATCAATAATCTTTCTCATTACATCAAAGAGAAAGTTCTTGCCATAATTTGATAGCAAATTTGTGGGCATCTGTGCCTCGCTATCACTTGGTTATACAGTAATCTAATGTTAATCCTGCGGTGTTTTTTGACTGCTGATTCTTTGAGCCATTTGGTGAAATGGTCAATGGCCACAATAATAAATTTGAATCCACATTGAGATGGTAGGAAATGGTCCATAATGTTAATGGATATTCTTTGAAAAGGGGCTTTTGGTGGAATAGGCAAGAACTCAAAGCGCTTCTCTAAGGGTTTGAAGCTTGCGCAATATATACAGAGCTCCAGGGTTTGATGTACCTTGTATGACATTTACTCCCAATAGAACTGGTCTCTTGGTATGCCAATGTCTTCTGGAATTATTCATGGCCAAAATGCTTGTGAGCTTCCTTCACGATTTCCATTTGATCACTAGGTCAGATGTATGGGTACCACTTGTCCTTTATCTTCCTCTAAAGGTTACCATCAATATGCTAGGTATCTTTGAAATATCTTCTTAGGATTATTAATGTTGGGTTTCAGTTCTTTCCTCACATAGTCACTTTTAAACGTTTTATTTAAAAAAAAGTAAGTAAACAACTATTGATTGAATGCTAGCCACTCTCATTCAATCCCCGATGATGTTGGATTTGCTGCTGGCTGCTCCAGTGTGGGGCAACGGCAAAACCCCACCCAGCGTTTTCCATCTGGTGGGAAAACGCTTGGACTGGTTTGTCCAGTCCCACTAAGTCCTTGGGTTGGTTTAATCCGCCCAAGGATCTCGCCATCCATCTGGCATGTACCCAGGCTGTGCATCACAGCCCACTCGTTCTCCCCCGCTCCCAGCTCCATTTTGGCCTTCAGGTCAAGTATGGGAGATTGTTCCCATATGAGGAACAAGCAATTATCGACTTGGCCCAGGTGGTGATGCTGCCAACTGGATTTATAGACTTCCGCCCCTTTAAAGGGTATTTTGACCTAGACTTCACCTGTGAAGCTGACGCCGTTACTGCGGCCACTTTGCCCCTGGTCCTCAAGGGCACCCTTATACCAACAATGTGCACCTGGTTCACCACCAACAACACCATGGTAGTCCAGTTTGCGGGGTTGCCCACCCATCTCCCCCTCAGTACTCCATCAGGAGTTGATGGGAGGGTTGGCAGCATATGGCTCCAATCCCATCCTTCAGTTTGTGGTCCCCAATGAGGCCACTCGCATAGCTGGGTCTTGGGCATTTTTCACAATCAGCCCAATAAATTTTAAAAATTGTGTTGTCACTTCCACCCCGCGCCATCATACCCTCTGCCCCTTACCACCCATTCTGGGACCGTGTTGAGGGTGGGAGGACAATCTGTCCTTCCTGCTTTGATTTAGATTACTCAAAGCATAAATGCCCCTCCCTTGCGGCTTCCTCAGACACAGCACTGTCATCATCTGGCCCCCATTTAGCCCTGCACCCCACTGCCTTTCTGGCATGGGGTACAATCCTACCCCCTCCCCCAAAGCCTGCTGCTGCTTCAGTGCCCACTGCAGCCAACCAGCCCCTTCCTCATGCCAGTGCCACTTGCGCCTCGCCCAATGCCACTTGCACCTCATCCAATCAGGAAATGGCTTGGACTAATGTGGGTTTCCACGTTATCCTGAAATCGCCAGCCACATCACTTCAATTTGCTGACCCCAATTTTGAGTTTTACATGAACCCATGGTCCTCATTGGCTGAAACCAATGAGATGGGTAATTTAATTGAAGCCTCGCAGCCCACATATGATGAATCTATCCAGGTACAGAAACCTAAATCTTTCACTCAACAGTTTTATGCCCACAACCAGACGCCTTGGAGTTCTGCTCAGACCACCAGCTTGCTGTTGCGACAGCTTCCAACCCTGACGTAGACACCATCTGTGAGATGGCCAAGTCATCAGTAGTGGCGCTAGCCACGGAACTCCCACCTTTCATCATCAAGCCATCCACATCCTTGCCAAACAAAACTACCCTTCAGTTTTCCCACAGGCGCGCTAAGGAAGCCATCCAGAGAATGGTTTCTGCCTCGCAGGCCAACCCAAGAGTCACCCGCGCCTCCATGGCTTTATTGTCCCAGCTTCCCTCCCTCCGCATTAAGGTGGAGGCCACCATTTCCAGGTACATCAGCGACCTACTGTTATCTGGTAATTTCCTCAACCAGCTGATCATTAGCGTCCTTGCTCCCCATGTCGCTGATCACCCCACCCCTTTGCTCTCCTCATTGTCCCGCGCTCTCACCAGAGAGGAGCATGGGACAGAGGACGAGCCCCCTGATCCCCCCTCCCCTTCCACCATGGTAGGTTGAGCGCCTCAGCGCTGTCCCACCTGGTAGGTTGGTATCTCAATTGTTATGTTTCGCCCATTCATTTTTAGCAGTCATTTTCATTCAGTTTGAGTTATTAGTTCATTTGGTTTTTTGCTCTTCAAGCTTCGGTAATGTCCATCCCCTGGTTGGCGTTCCTCATAGTAAAATAAAATAAAAAAGGATATTATTAATGTTGTGGTTCTCATCTTGCCATTCCTCCTCTGGTAATCCAATCATGTCATAAAGGCGGTCACGCTCATGTGGTTAGATTGGAATACAATCTATTGATTTAGTTCATCAGGATCAAGATGCTTGCTGCCTTCTCTGTGTATGATCTCAAAATCATAATCTTGGTTTTTCGCTGCCCATTATGCAAGGCGTCCATCAATATACTTCATGTTATGCAGTTAGCTGTAAGGCCTCAGGTGCCATCTATCAAGCTTGACATAGGTGTGCATCGCTTTAGAACTAAGAAGGGTTCAAACCACAAGGCCCTGTCCCTCACCCAGATCTCTGACCTAAGGCATACCCTGGATGAGAGATGGTTAGCCGCTGCCCACCCTGCTTGTCACACACTCTTCCCACATCTACCCCCAGTCCAAATTCACTCAAGTCTCTCAATCAGAAGGTTTTTATCTTTAAAATCAAGAAACTTTGTGAGGTTTTATAAAAATCAAGTAACCTCACACCAAGGTCCCCCGTTTCCTGCCCACAACAGTTGGTACACTCATAAGACACCTGTATAACGGAAACATACCTAGTAAGTTTCATACAAATATAAACTGCAAGAAAAGAAATGGCAAAACCAAGGATCAAAATTGACAATTCTTATGAAAAAAGCGGATTTAGACATCAAAAATTGGGGGAAATTAACCCAAGAATAGCTTGAAATGTCATCAGATACTAATGAAATGAAATTAGCATCAAAAATGGTAATTTTGTAATTCAAAAAAGAAATTAAATCCTTCTACCGCGGTTCAGCTTAGCAACTTCCCTTTCCATCTGACCATAAGACTCAGCACCCTGCTAGTGGTAGGGTGTTGGGTACTTCTCTTATTTTAATTTCCCATGTAGGTCAATTAGAATCTATTGAATTTAAACTTGCTTTAAATATTTTAATAAATACTCAATAAATGGTAAATAGTTCCTTAGTTTAGCCCCTTTCCAACTCCCTTTTCCAACAGTAACACTAACAATACCTTGGACCCAGCAGTGCCTTGTGGATTGTGGCTACTCCTGTTGGTTCTAGCAAGCTCATGAAGGAAGCCAGGTCTTTCCTTAGCTCGCTAAATTCTTAACACCAGAAGAGTGATGTGTGATCCATCATGACTTTAAAAACTGCATAAAAGTAGGTGTTGGAATCCAGGTGGTTTTATGTTCACAGGTGCTTTTCAGCCCTGGATTTTAACTATTTGTTTTCGTGAGAGACACTATTCTCAACTGTGGGGATTAAGATTTTTGGTGGATACTTATCACAAACTAGATTTGAAAACCTGGAATTAATACTTAGAAAAAAGTTTTTATATGAATTTTATTAGTTGTGGAAATGGGGTCAAAAGTAAACCCTAATAAATATGTTGCTGCTTAGTATTTAACAACTCAAAGCTCGAAGTGAGATGGCTGAGAAATTCAGCATATGCTACAAGTACCCAGATTAGGAAACATAGTGGTTTGACCTATTGGAGCTCTCGAAACTTACTTCACTTCAATGGAATGGCCAATGAAGGGTCAATAGTAGGTAGGACAATTACGTTAGGAAAGGATTTTATATATCTAAAGTAATCACCATGGGAAAAAATTTTACACCTGATGAGAAACCCTCTGAGGCTATAAAAGGGGGTGGTCTCCGTGTAGGTGGCTTAACTAAATTGTTAATGAGACAGAAAGGAACCTCATATGGACTCCCCTGATTCCGCCTTATGATTAGTGCAATCTGACTAACTAAATTCATGCTATTTGGTCGAGAAACATTAATGAAAATATTGTCCCAATTCAAGAGTTTAAACCAAGAATTATCCAGTGTTTTTTGGCCAATTTCGTCCTTATTATAAACCAAAGCACTATTATTAAAAAATTGGACTTGTAATTGTCTGACATTACCCTCTTCAAGAGTTTTAGGAGAAGAGTAAGGGTGTAAGAACTTGCCATGGACGCAGTTAACAGTAACTTTAGTAGCTAGGGATTTGAAGAGTACTCATCCCCAGGCATATAAGTGATGACAAAAAGGCCTTCGCATATAGACCCAAGCTTCTCACTTCTGGGAGCGATACAATTATGGTAGTATAGCACCAATTCTGATACTTGGAAATAAAGGGGAGGGGGCCAAATCTCATTAGTGGCTTGACCCTCTTTGATGACAGTCTTTGCCAAGTTGGTCATCGCCTCTGATTGCAACTGGATGATGTACTGAGCCAACTTATTCATAGCTTGCTAAGGATCAGTCTTATTGGAGAAAATATATTTGGCTACTAGTGCTGGTACCCCGGGTTCTAAACCATGCAACACTTGGAAAGGCAACATATTAAGGATATGGTGATAGCTGATATGGTAAGCCATGAGGGCACTGGGTAAGTAAAGATCCCAGTGAAGAGGGTCTGAAGTAGCCATTTTCATAAATTAGAGATCAGGTTCCCATTAGCTCGTTCCATGATACCATTGGTCAAGGGGTTATAAGGGGCCAAAAAAGGCTGTTACATTCAAATGGAGGTAGCAAGGATCTTCACCACTCTGCGGGTAAAATTTTTTCCATTGTCACAGAGCAGGACAAATGGACAACCATGGTGAGCAAATATATATTAATGAAGAAAAGTGGCCTTGGCTTTGGCATTTTGAGAAGGAAGAGCTACAGCCTTAAACCACTTGGTAAAGTGGTCTATGCCTACTAAGATGTACCAGTTTCACACAGTAGTTTATAGTAGAGGGCCTACAAGTCTAGACTTATGGTTTGAAAGGGTTGTTGAGGCGTATTGGGTTGTTACTGATACCTGGTCTTGTAGCTGGATTGCTCCTTTCAGGTCAGACAGGCATTTAGGACTTCAGTTATTGTCTCCATGACTCCCTCCCAGTAGTATCGCTCTTTTACCCACTCATAGGTTTTCTATACTCTGCTATGTCCTATAATGGCATGGGACTCCAAGATCACGTGTACTCACTCTGATGGTTGGAGATAGGGCAACCAATTCACCACTATTTTCTTATACAATTTCCTGCTTTCCACCTTGGCGTGGTTTGAGTGTCAAGCTAATGTTTTCCTGATGGGTTCATCTTTATCTTCCCAGGCGTTGGGGGTCATAAGTGTAACGGATAAGGAAGCATCTGATCTGTACATTGGTTCAGATTGAATGGAGTTCGATCTGAATTTGGTCCTGATTCAATGGGCATCAAACTCAGTAAGTTTGGAACTGGGCAAAATCGCCATCCCAAATCCGAATCACCTCCATTGAATGATGGTGGGCTTATGCGGGGCATGGATGGTGATCCAGTGGGATGGCAAATATTCACTAACAATGTGGTGGTCAGGGCTCAGAAGAGTATAACTAAAAAGAAAGCCTATCTGATATTCTCAGTGCACTATATTAAGGGAAGATGTGGCAGCACTGTAGGGCAGTTGCATCTTCTATGAGGAGTTTATATAATAAAGGATTTTGCTAGCTCGAATTACATTAATTTTATTAATTATAATAGTCAGATTGGATCAAAAGACATGAGCTCCACTAGTGAGCTCAGTGTGGCGTTGGCGTCATTCTCAGCCCTTTCCTGGTCTCAGGCCCTGCTACTGATGTGCAGTGGCAGGGGAACAGTGGTACGAGAATATGTGACAATGACATGGCGGTCAGGTTCAGGGATGGGCCTCTGCAGGCCTGTACCTAGTATGGTCAGTAACATGTCTCTTACTGCCCAATTCGTTCAATGCATATTGGCGAGAACCTGCCCATTACATTAGACGCAACTCTAATACTTTGCTTGTCAGTTTTGTGGGGCCCCAAGAAGAGGAGGTGGTCCCAGGCGGGGAGGAATGGTACCACCATGTGTTGATGGTGGTGATGGTGAGTTTCTTGCTCACGTTTGTAATAAGAGAGGTGATTTGAGTTTGTGGATTGGGACCCGTGAGGATGGAGGAACGCCAGGGGGACTTGCATCCCCAAAAGGTCGGTCAGCATTGCCCATGAAAGCCTTAGAGAAGATCCACCAAGTGGTGTTGCAGATTCATTTTCAGGTGCGGTTGGCTTAAGCAACAGGTGGGGAGACCCCTTTCTCATTGCAGATTGTGCAAATCGTGAGGCACTGCCCCTGGAACTTTCCAGGTGGGTGTAAGAGTTGGTTGATGAGCAAGGACGCCTGTCCGGGTCCATGGATGAGTGTGTGGACTAGATTGACCAGGAGGCCTGTCCGGATGAGGCGCAGGACGAGGTGTGGTCAGCTCTGTTGACGGTAGGTCAGGGCCAAGGATAAGTGGAAGAATATGGGCGGATTTTCCGGCCATTGGTGTAAGCAGCGAGAGTCTCAGATTTTCAATCATCGCGAATATTCAGACAATGGCTGCAAGCGGACATGTTGGCTGCTATGGAGGCTGCTAAAGTTCAGGGTTTGTTGGCGGAGGAGATTGCTTTGGCAATGCAAGTGGAAAAGCAATTGGCGTTGGCATGGAACCAGAGAGAGGCTTTGATGCCTCTTGGAAGGGTCCAGTCGCCCATAATTGCCAGCAGAGGACAAGGGGGCTGGCGGGGTTCTCCATGGAATTTTTGGAATATCCATGGGGGATCCCATCAGGCTAGCGGTGAGGAGTCAGGAAAGACAGGCCAGGGACCCAGGCAGAGCTATAGTCCCCAATTACTTTACCAGCAAATTTGCAATCTGAGAATGCTTCAAACACCAAACCTTCTTCTTCGCTTTATCCTAGGTTATTTATTCCAGTTGAGTTATACTCACAGGGTTGGACTGAGAAGGTGCTGGCTCTGGTGGATACAGGGACTGAGGAAAATTATGTGGAGTTTTCCTTAGCAGAACGTTTGCAGTTGGAAATGAGAAAGGGTCCTGAGGTGGTTGCCAATGTATAGAGAAGAGCCCCATTGTGGGTCTGGAGCCCTTTATTTTCATTCAGCAGAACCCCTTTTGGTTGAAAGAGGGTTTCTGTGCAATCTGGAATCTGTCCCATCCTGTGGTGCTGGGGATGCGATGGTGGCACTGTTTCCAGCCATGGACTGATGTGTTGCATAAAACAATTACCTTAACACTCTAGATTTGACCTCAGATGATGTGGAAGATGGAGGTTGGGGGCGACATCCCGAGTGGTTGCAGGAGTTTAGGGGGAATGCAGGAGGTAGAGCTCCCACCTGAATATAGCGACTTTGTTGACATATTTGGCTTCATCAGAAGTTCACCTTTTTCCCCTACGGTTCTTTTGCATTCTCATTTCAGTTCAAGGAGGGATCGGAGCTTCCCAGGTGACTTCCAGTCTATGCTCTCAATGAATGGGCCAGGGAAGCATTGGAGAGCCATGTGGAGTCAATGTTGAACAAGGGTTTGATCAAGCCCTCCATGTCTCCAGTGGTGTCTCCTGTGATGTTAGTACCAAAGGCGAGTGGCGATTTATGCCCATGTGTGGATTTCCAACCTTTAAACATGGTCACAGAGCCAGATCCATATCCAATGCCCCTTTTGGAGAACATTCTTCTGATGGTTACTGGATGCACAATGTTTATGAAGCTCGACCTCGTGGATGCATTTAATCAGATTCCAGTGAGTCTGGAGCATCAGCAATACACGGCGTTCAAGTGCTACCTGGGAGTGTATCAATATTAGGTGATGCCGTTTGTACTGAAGAATGCTCCAGCGTTGTTCCAATGGATGATCAACCATGTCTTTGGTGGATGAATGAACGATGCTGTGCCACTTATATGGACAATATTCTAGTGTTCTCGTGGTCCCAGGAGGAGCACGTACAAGATGTTTGGGAAGTTCTGGGGGCGATTGCCAAATGGGTTTAAGGTTAAAACCCTATAAGTGCAAGTTCAACTGGAGTTTGGTCATGTTCCTCAGTAATGTGGTATTCTGGAATGGATTGGGGGTGTATTTAGATAAGCTTCAGTCAGTGCGGGCATGGAAGGCCCCCACAGATCAGATGGGGTGCGAAGTTTTTTGGGAACATTGAACTTCCTTTGTTGGTTTGTAAAAAATCTTTCCCAGACAGCCTTACCACTCACTCGTTTGACCCAGGACATTCCATTTGTATGGGGGAAGGAGGAAGCGCGGGAGTTTAAATTACTAAAGGTTAAGTTACTTACTGCACCTGTGCTGGACAATCTTGATCCCGGGAAGCCCTTCATGGTTGAGACAGATGCTTCAAATTATGCTGTGGGGGCGGTATTGCTTCAGGAGGGGGAATATGGGTTGGAGCATCTCATGTGTTACTTCAGCTTCAAGTTGCTCCTCGTGTAATGAACTACCCAATATATGATAAGGAACTGTTGGCAGTGATGGTGGCCTTGCGTGAATGGCAACATCACCTGCTCTATGCCTGGCATCCTTTTGTTATCTGAATGGACCACAAAGCCTTAGAGTATTATCGCCAACCCCAGAAAGATGAACCAGCAACAAGCCAGATGGCATGTGGAGCTGGTCCGCTATGATTTCTGGGTGGAGTACAGGCCTGGGGCTTCGAATGTCCTGGAGGATTGGTTGAGTCAAGATGGAGCTTTTGTGTATAAGAAGTGGGAATTGGAGGAGTTCAACACAGCAATGATTCTATGACTGGACCAATTTGTGATGGTTGAAGATGGGGGTGTGTTGGGGGAGGAAGTTCATCGGAAGCAGAGGAGCGTGGAGTTCACATGAAGGCTGAAATCCAAGATGACGGAGGGTCAGCCGCACCGGTACTATGCAGATTTCATGAAAAGGGTTGAGGTGTTATACCACAAATCGCATGTATGGGTATCTAACCTATCACTATGATGAAGGGTAATCTGGGCATCTCATGACCATCTGCTGGTGGATCACCCGGGAGTAGGGAAGATGATGGAATTGGTACAGCGGGACTATTCATGGCTGGGCCTTTGTAAGGATGTCCAGAAGTACGTGCAGGAGTGTTTGGTATATGCAAAGTCAAAGCCATTGAGAAAACCACTATCAGGTAAGTTGAATCTGCTGCTGATACCGCAAGCCCCTTGGAGTTCAATCATTATTAGTTTCATAGTGGGACTTCCAAAGGCGCAGGGGAAGGACGCGATTATGGTGGTCGCAGATAGACTTACCAAATATACTGAGTTCTTCCCATGCATTAGGAGCTTTTCAGCAAGTGATGCGGTAAGGGTTTTCATTGATGAGGTGTTTTCCCAACATGGATTACCTGAGGA
Source organism: Massospora cicadina (assembly GCA_022478985.1). Classification (NCBI taxonomy): domain Eukaryota; kingdom Fungi; phylum Entomophthoromycota; class Entomophthoromycetes; order Entomophthorales; family Entomophthoraceae; genus Massospora; species Massospora cicadina. The sequence continues at coordinate 191,260 of JAKSZP010001398.1, forward strand.
GATCATTTGAACCGTGGCCCACAAATCATTTCGAAATTCTGGTCAAGTCTACTGGGAAGCTTGGAAATTAGGCCAGGTCAGTCCTCGGCGTACCATCCGCAATCCAATGGTCAAATAGAGAGGGTGAGCCAGATATTTGAACATCATCTGCAGTGTTAAGTGTCTGATTGACAGGATGATTGGGTATCGTGGGTCCATATGGCCCAATTTGCTTACAACAACCACTCTCAATCCTCAATGGGAATGTCGCCATTTTTCATGAATCATGGACTCAGCCCTAAATCAAATGGGGGATCTGCGGGCGGCATATGTCAGGGGGTAGATGAAATGATACGTACCATGTTGGAAATCAAAAAGATGTTATGAGGAAACTTGGAGCAGGCGATAGCTTGGCAGAAGTGGCAGGCAGATCAGTGGAGGGCGAAGGATCTGGCGTTTGAACCTGGACTGGATTTTGGTAGCGGCCAAGAACTATGCCATCCCAGTCAAGAGTCATAAGCTGGGTCCAAAACTTCTGGGCCCATACCGGATCATCTGAGCTATTAATCAGGTCGCCTTTGAGTTGAGTTTGCCAGTGGGTCCCAGAGCCCATCCAGTGATTCACGCTTCCCAGCTACAGGCTTTTGGGGGTGAGGGGCCAGAGCGCTCCAGTCCGCTGAATACTAGAGAAGGGGAGATGCCAGAATATGAGGTGGAACGGATACTAAATGCCAAGTAGATGAGAGGCCGACAGCAACTGCTGGTGAAGTGAAAGGGCTATCCAGTAGAGGAGGCGATGTGGCAAATGATGGAGGACTGCGCGCGGTGCCCAGAGAAGGTCCAGAAGTTCTGGTCCTCATAGGGGGTGATGTAATGGATCAGGAGGCACCTGATCTGTACATTGGTTTGGATCAAGTGGAGTTCGATCTGAATGTGGCCCTGATTCAATGGGCATCAAACTTGGTAAGTTTGGAACTGGGTAAAATCGCCATCCCAAATCTGAATCACCTCCATGGAATGATGGTGGGCTCATGCGGGGCGTGGATAGTGATCCAGTGGGATGGCAAATCTTCACTAACAATGTGGTGGTCAGGGCTCAGAAGAGTCTACCTAAAAAGAAAGCTTATTTGATATTCACAGTGCACTATTTAAGGGAAGATGTGGCAGCACTGTAGGGCAGTTTCATCTTCTATGAGGAATTTATGAATAAAGGATTTTGCTAGCTCAGAATACATTAATTCTATCTATTAAAAATAGTCAGATTGGATCAAAAGACATGAGTTCCACCAGTGATCTCAGTGTGGCGCTGGCGTCATTCTCAGCCTTTTCCTGGTCTCAGGCCCTGCTACTGATGTGCAGTGTCAGGGGAACAGTGGTACGAGAATATGTGGCAATGACAATACATGGCGGTCAGGTTCAGGGATGGGCCTCTGCAGGCCTGTACCTAGTATGGTCAATAACATGGCTCTTACTGCCCAATTTGTTCGTTGCATATTGGCGCGAACCCGCCCATTACAATAAGGAGGTCGTGCAGCCTCTCAGCTATAATGTTATCCATGTGAAGGATAGGCAGCTGAGTCAAACAGCGACATTCATATGGCAGGTTTCAGCTCAATGCTCAATCTTCATATTGTAGTATTGGAGCTTTAAAGCTCAGAGAGCTAACCTCCCAGTGGGATCATTCATATTTTGTAACCACTTCAGGGAGTCGTGGTCAGCGACCACAGTGAAAGAAGTCACATATAAGAAAAGGCGGTAATATTTTACAGCCAGCAAGACTGAGAGGCACTCCTTCTCAGTGACGTGTAATTGCGTTCAGCCTTGGATAACTTCTTAATGAAATAGGAGACGGGGTGATCCACGCCATTAGCATACAATTGAGCCAGAATGGCCCCAACAGCGTAGTTGGAAGCATCAGTAAACATAAAGAAAGGTTTACCTTAATCAGGGTAGCTCAGGATTTGACGCTTTTGCAGCAACTGCTTTAGTGTCTCAAATGCGGCCTGTTGTTCAGCTCCCCAATGAAAAGGGACATTATTATCCAATAACTGGACAAGAGGCTCACTTAGTTGGGCGAACTTGGAGATAAATTGGTGGAAATAACTCAATATAACCGAGAATACCTGGATATCTCACAAGGTTTTGGGAGCAGGCATTATGGGTATAGCCTCAACCTTATCTTGGAGGGGTTGAATACCGTCCTGAAAATGGCATGTCCAAGGAAATCTAATTTCCTCTGGAAAACTGTGCACTTGGAGTTTATAACTTGATGTTGGCCTCATGTAGGCTCTGAAACACTGCCTTCAGGTGAGCAAAATGTTTGTTGAAGGTCTTTGAGAACGCCGTGATTTCATCAAGATAAAAAAATGATGCAACTTGACTTCAAATCCTGCAAGATATTATCCATAGCTCACTGGAAAGTTACAGGGCGTTGCATAACCCTTGAGTTAGTTAAGTAGGCTGGAAGAGACCTTCACTGCAAATAAGAGCGCATTTCTCTAGACCTTGGGAAGAGAGGTCCATTTGCCAATAACTGCTAGCCAGGTCCATACAGAAAAGAAGTTAAAACAAGAGTTGGTCTAGGGCGTCATCAATGCGGGGGATAGGATAACTATCTTTCTTGAAGAGGTTGTTCAGTTTATGGTAGTCCATAACTAACTGATGACCTCCGTTCCTCTTCTTTATTAGTAGAAGTGGTGATGACCTTGAGCTTTTGGATGGCACCAGCAACCCAGGTTCCAACTACTGTTTTAGCTCCGTCCACATCTGTAGCTTTTCAACTTTTGATTTACAGTAGGGTTTAGATTGTATGGGACAAGAATCCCCAACGTCAATGGTATGTGTTTAACCATTAATGTGCCCATAGTCAGTCTCAGAGTTAAAAAGAGGTTGTCGCTATAGGACTCCAGTAAAATGTGGACCTTGTAAATTTGAGCGGGGGTTAGTTCATTAGAAATATAAACAGTAGGAATAGTGCATAGCGATCAGTTTACAGTTAAGCCTATATCAGCCATTGACCCAATTCAATGAATTTTTTATTGTCCTTTTTAATGACCAGTTTTTCTCTTATGATCTCCTGATGCTTCTTGACGACCATGTCCTTCTTGGTGAGATTCCCCAACAGGAGATTGATTGGTCTCTGATAAGTTGGGTCTAGCACACCTGGCAAGATTCTAGGCTCAAGAGGGCTAACTCTACAATGCTGATTAGGTGCAATCGATAGTAGTGGGGGTTTGTATGGCAATATTTGTTCAACTACCCTTTGTTCACTTGCGTTGATTATGACCTCTTCAGCCGCAAAGAAAGGGATACCCTCTAGAGCATCCACTGATGGAGCAACATTTTCTATTTCTTCCTGCCGTGGTATAATGCAGGGATAAGGCAGAGGAGGGGTATTACACTTTGGAAGCGTACTCCTTTTTGTTAATCTCATTGTTGGTCAGAATCAGAGGGACCTCGTAGCTAATCAGGGAGAGATAGCCCTGCTTCAAGTTAATGATCCCTTTGTATTCCAGCATAAAATTTGTACTAATGAGTAGATCATGGGTATTGTTAGCCAAGGCCACCGTGGGGACTGACAAGATGAGTTTTTCCATATTGGATGGGCAAAAAATAGTATTCTTCAATAGCACATGCATTGGAGGGACCAGCTATACCAAACTCTTGGGTGTAGTCGAGGTCAGGGGCCAGCCTGATGTTTTTGATAAGTTTTGAGGACACAACATTCACTGGGGATCCAGTGTCAAGGATAGCTTTGACCCGTACTCCATTAATGATAACATCCACTTTTGTTAAGGTTCCACCAAGTTGGGGGAAGAACTAGGACCTCTTTTAGTCGGAGATTAAAATCTAGTTTTTGAAAGTCTCAGGGTATTTCTCCTTAATATAATGCAGGGTGTTCACACTCTGGGTAGATCAGATTAGCAGGGCGATGAGCTGGTCGGCGTCACAAGCAGTGTCAATAACCTCCAGACCCCTCAGCACTTAATGAATATAAGTTTGGTGAGGTATCCTAGCCTATAATTACTCTCTCAGGGTTCAACCTGTTGAGCACTTCCACTTCACCTGGGGCTCCTAAAACATAATGACTCATATCTTCACAATTTTCTTCATATTTTTCATTGGAGGTGGTATTGATACATGTTAGAGAGCCCATAGGCGGTGAGGTAGGTTCATGCTTCCCTTATGGCAAGATAGGTCCTGGGGTTGCCCCTTCACCTTGATAACTTTTTGGGGGAGTCGTTGGAACAGTAATGGCTTTGATTTTGGCCTTTCAAGGGACAGATTTGGGCTGCCTCATGGCCATAGGTTTTGGGCGAAGGACAGCTGGATGAGATGCCAAGGGGGATAGAGATAGCACCTTAGCAGGACGCGACACTTCAGACACTTTAGAGGAATGCTCTGAAGAAGGAGAGGAGCAAGGCAAAAAGATAGCTAACTTCATTAGCTAATCTTTAGAAGCAGAAGATAAAGGGGAGCGCTTCCCGGTCACTTCTAGTATCCTTTGCATCTTCTCACATGGGGAGGCACATTTCGTGGTGGCAGCTTTGTGGGAGCAGATTTCTGAGGTAAAACAGCCAAAGAAGAGGCTGGAGGTTATAAGAGATTTTTGCTGCAGAGCTCCTTGTATATATTCGTGTCCATAGAAGTTACCACCACTAGTAGAGCTTCCCTGATATACTGTATATCTTTTAAAGAACGTTTGATGGAAGAGATATGCATCGCCAAAGAGGGATGAGGTGCCAATACAGCCAAAACAGCAGCAATAGCGTCATCAAGCAGGAGCATTTTTTCAAGAAGTAGAGGTTGGGCTTCATTATAGAATCAATCAACAAAAGTAGCAAGTGATTCTTTCTCTTGTAGGCTAAGGCACATAAAGGCCTATTTTTGCCTTTTTTAGATTCTTCATGGACCCAAATTCTTCGATGAGGGCTTCCTTCACCTCTGCCCAGTTGCTGAGGGTGACCATGTGTGGAACCATTATCTCCTGCGCCACATTGCGCAAGCAGGGGAGGATGTATTGGATTTTTTGCTGGTCAGTTGCCCATTCCATAGATGATTCATAAACAAAGAGGAAGGAGGCAATAATGCCCTCACTTGGAATGAACTTACCTCTGAGAGGGGTTTTTTATAATAGGGCATGCCCCACAAGAACGTTGAGATGAGAGTTTCTCAAGCCTTTTAAGGCAAGACAAAGCACTGGCTAGCTGGAGTTCCAGAATAGCTATCTGGGGTTCAGATACAGTTGACATTCAAGGAGATTTGTGGTGTACAGGGACCCTGTAGTGGCACCACTTGTTGTGACCCAGGTGGTTTAATGTTCACAGGTGCTTTTCAGCCCTTGATTTTAACTATTTATATGCAGGAGAAGGACTATTCTCAGCTATGGGGTTAAGATTTTTGGGGGATATTTATCACACATTATATTTGAAACCTGGATTAAATACTTCAAAATTAAGTTTTATATGAATTTTACTAGCTGCGGCAATGGGGTCAAAAGCAAACCCTAATAATATGTCGCTGCTTAGTATTTTAACAACTCAAAGCTCGAAGTGAGATGGCTGAGAAATTCAGTATAAGCTACAATTACCCAAATTAGAAAACATAGGTTTTGACCTATTGGAGCTCTCAAAACTTAATTCACTTCAACGAAATGACCAATGAAGGGTCAATAGTAGGTAGGATCAGTCTGTTAAACAAGGATTTAAATATCTGAACCATCATGGGGAAAAATTTACACCTGATGAGAAACCCTCTGAGGCTATAAAAGGGGGTGGTCTCCGCGTAGGAGGTTTAACTAAATTGTTAATGAGACAGAAAGGAACCTCAGATGGACTCCCTGATTCCAACACATGGTTAGTGCAATCAATTACTTGAACTCATGCTATTTGGTTGAGAAACATTAATAAAAGTATTGTCCTGATTCAAGTGTTTCCACTGTGAATTGGCCAGGTTTTTTAACCAATTTCTTTCTTATTATGAACTAGAGAACTCTTATTACAAAATCAGACTTGTAATTGTCTGACAGTATGGTCAAAAGTGCTTCATTGCTCTTATCACACAAAGCTCTCTCTTTCTATCACAATGTAGTTTTTCTCATCTCTTGTAAAGACCTTTGAGTAGTACTCAATGGGGTATTCTGTCCCTTTTTCATCCAATTAGAGAGTATTGCTTCAAGACCAAATTCACTGACATCAATGGACAGGTAAAGCATCTTTTTGAAGTCCAGGTAGGCGAGGACTAGTTTCTCTACCAATCTAACTTTTAAGCCTTCAAAATTCTGCTCTTGCTCCAAACCCCATTAAACTTGGTTTCCTTAGTTAACAGGTAGGTGAGCGGCGCAGCCAAGTCCACAAAATGGGGGATAAACTGCTGATAGTATCCCATTGTATGAGGAATACTTGTATGTTGCGCATACTTTGAGTCTTAATGGCTACTATGGCTTTTATCTTTCCTTCATGAGGCTTAGTTCCTTTTGGAATTATCTCATGTCCTAGTAGCTCCAGATGTCTTCAGAAAGGTACGCTTGCTTTGTTTAGCATCAGGTTATATTATCTTAGTTGGGTAAACACTTCTTATAAGTGTTGGAGGTGTTCTTTTTAAGTAAGATTAAATACTATAAATCATCCAGATAGATCAGCACACTAGATAGCTTGAGATCTCAAAAGATCCTGGCCATCACTATTTGGAAGTTTGCAGGGGCTTTTCACAGCCCATGTGGAATCCTTGTAGGTTAAAAAACCCTGACTACAATCAGGGCGCACTTATCTTAAACTTCATGTGAGAGCTCTAACTTCCAGAACTTACTGGCCAGATGAATTGCTGGGAAGTGCTTTTATCTTCTCACCACTTCAGGGCATCATCTGTTTGTGATAGTAGCTAAAAATCTTTCTTGATAACATTGTTCAACTGGTGGTAATCTAAAACCATGCAGTGTGTCATTTACTTATTGTGTACCAAGAGCATCGGCAAAGCCCATGAGCTCTTCAAGGTCTGATTAAGCCATCTTCAAAGAGCTGATTCAAATTATTGGCAATAACTTTGTCTTAAGTTATTGAACAGTGGTAAAATTTAGACTTTAAAAGGATGAAAGATCTGGTGTCTACCTTATGAATCTTTCCTTTGCGCAATTCAAATCATTTGTTCCAGTGCTAAGGATGTCATTGAACTCATCCAGGAGCTCGTCTAATTTTTTTACTCCTTGTTGATCACATCCCCAAATCCTAAAATATTTAAAAGTCCACCAGCATAAACTGGCTCAATGGCGTCGCAGCTTGTCAATATGGCTTGGGTAATGAGTTATCCTTTCTTTAAGTGGATATGATGGTTAGTAATGTTTCCAGTATAACAGTCAGTACTCCAGAGTATTTAGCATAAATAACCCAGGCAGAACTCTTATCTTCTCTATGATCCCATTGAGACTGCAACTTTTAGTATTGGATTTGGAGGTATCTTCAAACTGATTGGAAATTTACATCTGTTTTCTTCGTCAGGTCTGATCTCTATGGCCACACTTGCGCTCAGTGGTAGGCTTTCTTCTGCGCTAGCTATGGCAGGTAGTTGTTTAACGAGCTTCTATTAAGGGTATAGTAATCAGATATATTGATTGATTGGTTTACACTGAAAGGTCCTCTGGTTGTATGACTTAGTGCCTTCATCCATGAATACCAGTGGCAGTTGGTAACTTAGTATTCTCATGGTACTGGTCATGAAGTCAATCTGAGCACCAAACTCGAGTAGAAACTGGGTGCTAATTAAGAAATTGTAGTGTTCTATGTCTAGGACCACTGCTGGAGCCATCATAACCATGCTCCCAAAATTTAACATCAACTCTTAATTATTTTTTAAAGCGCGCGTGACATCTGGCCCAGCTGTCCAGTACTTGGAATTTTATACTATGGCTGGCATAAGCTTCAATTTCTTTATCAAATTAAAGGATATAATATTGACAGGCGCTCTGATATCCAGTACTGCTAATACGCAAACCCTCTAAATCATCACTTTGACCTTTGTAATGCTATTTACAAATGAGTTCCCAAACATTAAAAAACTTTGGTGATTGACTCCAAACTGCTTCAGAGCTTCTCTCTTTAATGTGGCCTTAGTGGTGTCCTAGCTATCTGGCTATATGCTCTTGATAGTAGACCTCTCAAGTTGCTCTCCTCCCCCAATGGTGTTGATGATCCTATTAAGATAAGTGGCCTGTTCCAAGTAGGTTTGCTCAATCCAATTACATCAATTTCATTCACTTGTAGTTGAGCGGGTACAGACACCGCACTAGTTGCTTCTAGAATGTAGTATCCAGAACCAACTGAATCCTCATCTTCATGATTATATTCCCCTTTTGTGTGTAGATCCACCCATTCCACTTCATTGCTGACTTCTTAGGCAGGGGATGTACATCCTCTCAGTAGCGTTCTTTAAACCGTAGCGTCAAAAGTGTCCTGATTTATGGCACTTGTTGCAGGTAAGTTCTCTTTGAGGATGTTGTTCTACTGTTGTAAAGCCTTATCTCTAGGTTTCTCATCCTTGTGAAGAGTGAAGTAGACAGCCTTGCTTGTTCTTTGAGGTGAGTTTCTGTATGCCTTAAATTCCATCTTATAAGTTACTTGGACATTAAGTTAGGCCTCCTTAATTGCCTTAGTGACACAGTGGCTTAGATGGCTAAGATCATTTGAATCTTCAAGGCAGGATTCATCTCCATGGAACTCAGTAGCACCGATTTTGCTGCTTGTAGATCCAAGGATCCTGTTGTCCATAGTTGCTGAGCCTTGAGGCAGTAATTTACAACATAGTCAGCAACTGACTCGCTTTTTCCCTTCTTCATGAGCAGGAAGTCTTGTATCATTTTCTGGATGTCTTAATCACTTCCAAACTCCAAAAAATAATGTTCCTCACTTTAGTTCAGGTTAAATCAGGGCATAAACTTTCTCTGAGAATATTTCAAATCTCATTAATTATGAAGCCTTGTATGTGATGAGCCTACTTGCATTCACTTGTGCCATTCATTTTGCTTTCATACTCTTGTAAGAAAACTATGATGTTTCCCTCATCAGGTGTAAAAATAGTCTAGAGAAGAAATTAGAGTTTGATTCCTCTTAAAATGGTTTGGCGCATATGATTCATATTAGCGCAGAAGTCAATTGAGTAGCCAAGATTGATTTCTATAACTGGGTAGCTGTTCTATATGATGTAGGGTCTGGTTGTGGTGCGATATGCAGTTATCTTTTCAACTCATCCAGACTTTTGTCAAAGGTGTATATCATGGAATTGTGCTGGTTTAAAAAATTTCCACAATTTCTTAAGGTTTGGATGTTCATTCCAGTCTTTAAAAAGTAAAAGTCTGCCCTCAATCTCTTTAAAGGTGGTTTCAAAAAGTTTACTTTTGAAGATCAACTCACAATTGATATGGTGGCAATGTAATCTCTTCTAGAAGTCTCCTTGACACTCTCAATATGGTTTCATAAATCTGATACTTCTATTTTTAATATTTGAAGTCTTGAACTATGGGTTTTCCTCTCTTGCCAGAAGCTCAGAGGAGTTACACTATGATAGGCCTCCATATCTTCAACGTCAATATGTTCATGAGGAATCTCATTTGCTTCACTCTGGTCTTATGATGTCACCCCTTTAGTGAGCTACACAGTCAGCTCATTGTCCCTTGCTTACTTAACTTGGTTGGATTACTTGCTGTAGAGAGGTTCTGTCCAAACATATCAGACACCAGGTGACCTTCTGATGGCGCATGATAATCTTCTATAAGTAATTATTCTTCTGATATTACACAATGTAGCATCAATTGGTGATTGGAACTGATCATCACCCTGTTAAAGGTACTCTTGTCAACACTCTTAGACATAACTTCAATATGTTGGACTAACACAAGCCTCAACAGAAACCTTGCCTATCCTCTTCCTTGGTGTAGCAAGAGGTCCCTTTTCTCACTACTGCACAGGTTCAAATTAGCCAGTCCAGCTATATCTTCTTCCGTATAGAATAATTATGTGGGTAAGGTATTAACTAATTTAGTATAGATAGACTACACTTAAAATCTAAATGAATAAACAACAAGAACTGATAAATAAAGGTGATCCTTTTTTTATAATCATACAATACTTATAGTTGAATCGCTTCATCCATGAAGTAATAGTTCTCTCATGATGAGGATCATCAGCTATTGTACATTATGATTGTGTTAAGGGATGATAGGTTGGAAAGGTTCTAAGTGTATCATGGGGTTAACATCAATAAAATCTGTTTTATGAACAAAACTAATAGCGGAGTTAATATTGAGTTGTATGTGTAAGTTAAAAACTAAGAATAAAGTCAATTAACTATTCAACACTCCCCCTTGACTTGATTTACTACTCAATCTTTAATAGAAAGGTTGTCAGATTTGTAATAAGGTTGGAGAAACTTGGCATAAACACACAATTGACTATTTGACCATTTATCAGCCTCTTATTGGTGCATGTTTGGCAGCGACTTTGTCAAGTACAACATATGGCCCTTTCCAAAAAGTAGCTAACTTATGCGTCCTGAAAATCCATAAGTATTGCAATAAATGACTTGATTGTCACCTGCAAACTTGCTGCATTGATATAATGCATGTCATCCTTCTCCTTATGATTAATTTTTCAACTTAGCTCTGCCCCATAGGCTTTGATCTGAATCCTAATGAGGGATTCTACTAGTTAGTCAAAATATTCAGATGGTCAAATTGTATCCTCATAGTAATAATGGAATGTACAAGGGCAGTAACACTGGCTGTTGACCATATAATCTCTGGAAGGGTGAATATCCTGTACTGCTATGGTAGCTGATATTATATGCAAAAACAGTTGAGTACACATATATATGGCCTATTGCAATGAAGCATTTCTGGCAAACTTTCAAAGAGTTTGTACTGATGTGCAATTGGCACTTTCCACCATTCTGTTGGTCTCAGGATGATATGGGACTGTAAGGACTCCCTGGATTCCCATTAGCTCATTTAACTTGGGAACAACTCATGAGATTTAATTAGTGATATTGTCTGTGAGGATGATCTAAGGACAACCATGCTAGTGTTTTGTTTGCTTCATTATAAACTTCGCAGTGTATTTTTCTCCAAGATCCTATGAGGCCGCGCCTTGAACCACTTAATGATATGATCAATGGCTGCTATGATGTAACTGTGGTTAAGGACACTAGTTGGAAAAGGTCCTAGTATGTCAATGGACACCTTATGCCAGGCCCAATTTGGATTAACTAGCTGATGGGTAGTCGTGGGCTTATAGGGCTGTTATGCTTGACAACTGTGGCAATTCATAAAACTCTTGAATGTTAAATCAAAAAGATTCTCAATAATACTCATGTTAAATTAGTTTTAAGGTTTTTACTTAGCTCCATTCCCTATAGCGTGATGATCCTGCATTTATCTCTGGACGGGAAGAAAATGGATGATAGAGACCCCAGTCACTCCACACAATTTTATATAGTTGTCCATCCAAAACCTTGGTGTTCTTCATGAGTCGATCCAGGGTGAGGCGAATCAAAGGTTTTTCATCGTTGTAAACTTCTTCTTTCTTTTCAACTAGTTGATCTGCAAAAGGTGTGAATGCTGCAGTAACAGGAAGTTGTTAAAGATCATCTGCATTCTGTCAGGTATGCCCTGAGAAATGAATTATCTCATAGTTATAGGCATGTAAATTTAAGGTCCAATGTTCTAGACAACCCTCAGGTTCTTTGAGATTACATAAATATCACGAGGAAGCATGGTCAGTGATGATTTTGAATCAAGCTCCATGGATGTAGACTTGGAACTTTTTACAATCATATCTGACAGCTAGACATTCTCACTCAACTATAATGTAATTAAATTTGTGCTTGTTCAGGTTATAGCTGCAAAAAGCTACTAGGTGCTCCTCCCATCATCACCTATTTGGTAAAATACCGCTCCTATAGCCGTGAGAGACGTATCATACTGCAATATAAAAGGCTGTTCAAAGTTAGGGTATCTCAGACCAGGTGCTTCAGTCAAAGCTTTCTACAGACAATTAAAAAAAGTTTTTACATCTTGTTACCATTGAGAGTCAATTCCTCCTCAAGTAAATGATTCAAAGGTTCAGTGAGTTTTAAGAATCTGGGTATGAATTGGTGGTAATATCTGACCATTCCAAGAAAAAGGTGGATATCTTACTTACTTTCATGCTCTCTCATATGTTTGATAGCCTCGATTTCTGGGGTTGTGGCCATATTTCTTGAAAGACAACAATGTGCCCCAGATATTCCTTTTTGGGACTCATAAAAAGTGGTACTTACTTGATTAATCTTTAATTGAGCCCAGGTAAACTTTAAACGATTTCTTCCAAATGCTCTAGATGTTGGGTAAACATTTTTGAGAACACAAATATATAGTCAAGTTATACCAAATTCAACTCATCTTCAAGTCTCACGTGATAGTTTCCATTGCTCACTGGAAAGCGGCTGGCGCGTTGCACAATCCTTGGGGCATTCAGGTTGTCTTTAACAATCCTTTTGATAGTAATTGCACATTTTTCTTGGTCTTAAGGAGATAGGCCAATCTTCTGGTATCCATTGATGAGATCTAGAGTGGTAAAATATTTAGCATCTCCTGACTAATCCAAAGTTTCATTTATTTGAGGTAAAGGATAAAAACCCTTTTAGCTATGCTATTCAAATGTTGGTAATTAATGATGACTCTATTAGAGCCATCTTTTCTTTAGCTATGAGCAGCAGACTGGACCATAGGCTGTGCGAGAGCTCAATTATCCCTTGAAGCAGGATCTTCTCTAATTTCTTTTGCACCTCCTTAATGGCATCTTTACTTCTTTATTTTTGTACATAACAAATGGGTTTTGCATTCACAGTGTCAACGTGGTCAGGATGCCTAATGCGCATTCAAAGTTGTAGTTGTCCACTGCAAAACTTGGTCATATCCTCATATATGGGCCATCTCTTATTCTTTCTGACCCTCAGTTAATCCATCAAGTTGCTCATGGGAAAAGACTGCACAATTTGGTAGATCCAGCTCAGGTAAGCAAAACTCTGTTAAGTTTGCAAACTCATTTACTTCCCAAATTTCTTCCAATAGAGTGAAATGTAAAAATGCGATTTTCTGTCCTCCCTTGACTAATATTTTAGAGGTAGTTAGGTTGGAAGTAATATACAGATCCCTGGATGACCAGACAATACTATACCAGGAGTTGCAAAAGGGTAAGACCTCAACTGAAACCAAGGAAAAAATTTCTACTACCAACCATTTGGGTAGCTGCATGTTCATTCCAGTAGACTTTACGCTGTTCTCCAGGGTATATAACACAGTCCTGGGAAGCTCTGAGTGGAATGCCTTTATTCTTAATAACGGTGGCAGGAGGTGGAAGACTTCAGTGACATATTTGTTGATAACAGATGAGGACTGAACAATCGTTATAGATTACATTGATAGAACTATTCTTATGGTTTAAAGGAGTCTAATTATCCCTTGAATAGTGGAGGCTATGTTTATCTAGAACAAAAAAGTATTCTTGTCATATTATATATCAACGCCATAGTATAAGGAAGCTAGTACCAACAAAAATTGGTGGCTATTGTTGGGAAGAAAAATAGCAGGTGCACCAACTTGAAGAGAGCTAAACCTCATAAGTAATGCACTATACGCTCATCACTAGTTGTACACTCAGGTCCAGCGGTTCTATATCATTGATGGTGAGCTACATCAGGAAATAGTCTCAATAATTTGAAAATTGACTAGATGTTATATTCACAGGGGCGCTACTGTCAACAATGGCTCTCACCTAAATTTTGTTTATGCGACTATCAATATGAATAAAGTTAGACATGAATGTGAATCCCTGTGTTATTTTAATAAAGGAAAAAGTATTGATTTGGTAAATCATTGTCTTGAACTGTTCTTCTACATTTAGAAGTGAGTGTCCAGGGACTCAATTGGCAGTGCAACTTTGACTCCACTTAAGAAAGGTAAAAATTGTGGCTTTACATCATCTCCAAATTGATCATGCTCAATGATCTGAGTAGCATACAGTTTAATAAAGCTTCATGTCCTTCTCATTTTATTTCCACTTGTTAACTTCTTGTGATTGCTTATACCATAGGGATGCTTCAATAAGGTTCTTGAGTGGGAGAATTGTTGAGTAATTGACTGGACCTAATTGTCGGATATTTGATAGGGACATAATAAGGTTAGCATGTTTAAAAACTTATTATGGATCATATCAGATATCAGAGATTATGGACCAGGTATTTTAAGCTTATGCAAAGCTTAGAATCTGCGGCCTAGCAATTTCACTTAATTATATTAGACTATGATGACACAGGCTTGAGGGCTTTGCTAATTAGGTCAGACTTAAATTAAGTTTTGACTTAATGACTCGGGCATGTGGGCTTTGTTGGTCTATGTCAAAATTAGTTTTTAATGTTGGTTGAGTTTTTGATCAGATTAATTACTAATTAGTGATATGAATCGCCTTGGTATGTGCTTCCAATTGCACTTGAAAGTGAATCAGTTCAGCTGTTTTGAAGATGCGTACAAAACGCCATCTCAAGAATGATGACGGTGTTTACACTGACCCTGAGGCTGAGCATGATGCCCTGAGTCAAAGTATATGTAGACGTTCTTACAAACTTTTTACGTGGCCAAGTGCCACTGAAAATAAGACGTCATGGGTAAGATGTGGTGAACATCAAACCCTATAAATAACCCTTAAGTTGACACTAATAAAATATCTTTTTCCTCTACTGGACGAGTTTATAATTTATCTTATAAACTTTCTGTGTTAGCAGATCATTTTTTATTGGTCAATTTTCACTTGGGATCAGTAGGATCAGGGCGGCATGCCATCGTCCAAGTAAAAAGACAGGGTATACAATTGGAGTATTACCAAGAAGCTATATTATAAATTCTAAATTCACCATCCTGTCTATTGTCCTCACACAATAGATGCCCAAAACCACATCCCACCCTTGATGAAGAACCAGCCCTCTGAAGCAGAAACCCAAATTCAACAAGTGGCACTCATGGCTGGGACTGCAGATGGTGATCGTGCTGCACTGGGGAGCAATCCCAATCAATTATTCAGAACCATCGCTGGGCCCAATGGGAACACTGAAATGACTGTGTCCCAGATTAATTGGTAAGAAGTACCCATTATTACCTATCCCAATGATCCCATTTCACCTGAAAATCTGGAACGTTTTATAGTAGTAGTTGTTAAGAGGGTATCAATTAGGACAAGGGCCTGCAGACAATAGTAGCAACCCTTTTTACCACCAACGACAGCAAGATGTGTTGTGGATGAGATATCTTGCTCATTATCAATTAAGTGTAGCTCAGATCCAAAACATTTATTTGTGATAGAGAATATCGCCCAATATTTAATTATATTTTTACATCCCACCTCCAGAAATTCTCAGATGACAATCGCCCACCATCATGCAGCCATTACTGAGTTAGTGAACTTCTCTTGCAACTCCAGCCAGGTGGGCCAAATTCTAAATAAGCAATTGGAGGCCAACTTCGCTGAGATCCATTTGACTTTGGAGGCAAATCACAACTTAGCCACTTGGGCTAATGACCGGGTAGCAGTATTAGCACAAGAGCTAAATGACAGATTGCATCCTATCTTTGAAAATTTCTTAGAGGAAAGAGGAGTCACCGAATCTTGGGTCAGCAATATCACTCAGACTTCTATTAATGCTTCAGAGTCCATGAGGCTTAATCACGAAGCCCAAGAGGCACAGTTAAACCATAACGATGAATTCTGTGACCAGTATCAACGCCTGAGCGCCCAAATTTCGCAGATGAAGGATGAATACACCGGAAAAATCAATTACTGGCAAACACAATTTGAGGACCAACGGGCGAAAAATGAAAAAATCAAGACTCTATTGATCATCTTAATCTACAGATCAATAATCTCAATGATTATGTTAATATTATTAATGAGTCAAACAATAATCTCCATGGAGAATTTTACCAGTGCAAGAAGGCCATAAAAGAAAAGGACCAAGTGATTTCCACCTCGAAGCTATAAGCTACTAGCCTGATTGAGAAAATGCAAAATTAAAATTAAAAAACCAAAATCATGTCAATTGGGAAAATGGAATCAATGAGCAAATTTGAGCTCTGGACAACGGGCGTTGTCAGTGTGCTACAACCCACTTGACTGGAAATTCTTCTGAATATTATGAGGACGAAGCTTCAGAAATAGCTACTGAAATGGATGCTGGGCCACATCGACAACTGCCTAGCAATATAGTTGCCTTGGCCAATCCTAGCACCTCAAACCGGGATATGATGCCCCAACGCCCTAGTACACCTGGCTCTAGTCAACCTAGAAGTAATCATGATAACCAGGAACGGGGAATCAATAATTATAAACCAGCAAACCTGCCAGCCTTTGACAAGAATGGAAGTATTACCACATTTGTCAAATGTTTTGAAATGGCCATGCATGGGGCCAGCAACCGCAACAAAGCAGCCACCATGATTAACTGCTTGAATGAGTGGAGCATTGAGTTGATTATGCCTCACATTAATGAAAAAAAATATGCCAGAGTCAAGGAGGCCGTGCTTCATGAATTTGGAGGTCCAGAATGGATGTCGACCAGAAAATCTAAGTTTATGAACATCAGCTTTAAGAAATATGGAGCTATTGATGAATTTGCGGATTAATCTATCACAAAGCTCAAGTTCTCTTAGGCGCGTGGGCTATGGTCAATTTGGATGCCAAGATTGCACTAAAGAATGCAGTAGAACCTTACCCTAATCTATCAAACACCCTATTGCCTGCTTTTGTGCAAAACCTTGTGACATCTGAATTGGTTGACTACTTGTGCAGATGCTCAAAAAATTACAGCCCTCCTAATACTGGTTACATATTGTGAACTGCTGCTTTTGCTGGAAAGCCCTTCAAAACCAATAAGAAGATTGACAGTAATCCACCTATAAAAAATGAGTAAAACTCGAATACAAGAGCCCCATGGTCAGTGAGTGAAATTACTTGCTTTAATTGCCATTGTAAAGGTCACTATGCTTCCCAATGCCATCAGCAAAATGTCAACATAGTCCTTCCTGAAACCGTGTAAGAGGAGGGGAAAAAACAAGCACAATAGATGTGGGACGCTCTATTGTGCCTAAGACACTAGTCCCACCTGATCAACAAGAAAACAGTGGCCATGGGGCCTTGTTAGACAATAAAATCGATTCTATTTTAGTATCAAACAAAGATTCCTCAAACTTAAATGCGGTAATTCGCTCCCAGAGTAAGGTTGTCATACCTGAAGCCTCTGAGGCAGTCGTTAAACCCTATGTGCAACAAATACTTGAGAATATTCCAGCTGACGGGCTGAGCAATGCAGCAGATACCCCAAGCCTGAAAGGGGTCAATATAGCAATGCTAATTGACACATTCATCAATGAATGTCCCAGTATTGGGAATACTCTGAAGCACACTCTTAACTCCCTGGATTCTTCCCATATTCACTTAGTAAACTCTATTGATTCTTATTACTCTGAGTGCACTTATGTGGATATTCTGGTCAATAAGGTTAAAGTTGTAGCTATTGTTGATAGCGGAGCACCTGTAAACATTGTTTCCATGAAGCTGGTTAAGAAACTGAAAATAGCTCCATATGTTGACTATCATCAAGAATATGGCACCGCAGTCCTTAACAGCACTAAGAGTGAATGAGCTTACAGCGCTTTGCCACTGCAATTTGGAGCTTTGGTAGTAGCTGCACCTGCTATAGTGCTTCCAAACGCCAATTATGACATATTAATTATAACTAGTTTTTTAAAAACCTATGAGATCTCATGCGATTTTAAAGAAACTATCTTAACAATATTGGGCCAATCACTTCCAATTTATTACTCTCATAACGATATGAAGCCCACAAGCCGTCGTAGGAATTTATCAATATATCTTATGCCAATGGGATAATACCAGTAGGGTATATTCAGCGGGGGAATTGAAGCCACCCCATGCCAACCTCCATAAACAAAAATTGAGAAATACCTCTACGTGTGAATAAGGATGTGACAATAGCTCCAGGCCATCAACTGGTTATGAGGACTGGAACCACACTGGATATTCCAGAAGGACTGTACAGGGAGGTTGTATCCCCGTGGCATCATTCTCATATGGAACCTAGTGTGGCACCTGGAATACTCATACTGGGGCACGGAGAGATTGATGTCCTACTAGCAAATTTGACCAGCTGAAATATTAAGGTCAAGAAATATCAAGTAGTTGCTTTTGTGCATCTGTTTCCAAGGGATGAGTTAATATCAACTGTCAAATTTATTAACTTATCCAAGTTCATCTTACCAACCAAAACCCTTGGGGCAAATACTGTAATATCCCGAGAATTGTTCACCAGAATATTGGAACAACAGAAGGATGAAGAACTAGAGTTGTTTGAACAATACTCTGAAATTTTCGCCAAAGATGACCAAGATTTAAGTTGTGCAAAAGGAGTTCAGCATTTTGTTGATACCTGGGGACCATATGCCTATTAGAATGAGGCTAATTTGGCGCCCCAGAGCTAGTAACAAAATAGTCAGTGAAGAGTTAGACAAATTGCTGAAAAGCGGAATGATAGTGCCATCCAAAAGCCTGTGGGCCAGCTCTGTTTTAATTGTAAAGATAAAAAAGATGGCAGCAATCGAGTTGTGATTGATTATTGACGCCTCAATGCCATTACAAAAAAGGATTTGTATTTGTTGCCCAGAATTGACGATGCTTTGGACCATCTGGGAGGGGCAAAAACTTTACTGCAATCGACCTCATCTCCAGATATTGGCAAATTGAGTTGCCACCAGAGGAGCAGGAAAAGTGCGCGATGATTGCTGCTCAAGGGCTTTTTCAACTGACATGCATGCCACAGGGGCTGTGTAACGCACCAACAACATTTCAGCGCGCAATGGACACGATTTTGGGGGACCTTAAATTGTCCTGCGTTCTGGTGTACCTGGATGACATCAATGTCTTTTTGCAAACAAATTATGAACATCTGGAGCACCTCGAGCAAGTGTTCAAATGTCTGTTGAAGGCCAATCTGAAGATAAAAACTAGAAAATGCCAATTCTTTAAAGAACAATTGTAATACCTCAGGTTTGTCATTGATTCCAAGGGCTTGCAGCCTCAGCCTCAAAAGGTGGAGGCGATTAACAATATGCAACCTCTGATGAGTATGAGAGATGTCCAAGTGCTCTTAGGCATGGTAGGATACTATCAAAGATTCATGGAAGGGTTTGTGAAGATTGCCGAGCCTCTATTCCACTTGCTACAAGGAGGAGTTCGTTTTTGCTGGGCAGAGGAATGCCAACAAGCCTTTAAGGCTTTGAAAAACAAAATGAGCTCAGCGCCTATCCTCTGATATCCCTATTTCAGCAAGCCTTTTATCATATAAACCAACACCTCATTGACTGCGATTGGTGGTGTGCTATCACAGATTGGGGATGACGGCAAGGAGCATCCAGTTGCTTATTGCAGCAAGACGCTGAATAAGCATGAGCGTAATTATATGGTGACCTAAAGAGAATGCCTGGCTGTCATCTATGCTTGTAAAAAATTTTGGGTTTACATTCATGGCACCAAGTTCCAAGTAGGAACGGATCACAGCTCATTGTGATGGCTCCATAATCTCAAGGAACCTGAAGGACGGTTAGCCCGCTGGGCTCTGAAATTACAAGCATACAATTATGAAATTATTCATAGAGCTGTAGCGGCCCATCAAAATGAAGATGGACTATCGCGACTTCCCATTGTAGCTGTCCTGAGCAAATTGGCTGATGAGCTTCATGAGAAAATGATTAACTGAACACATGGAGATGAGCCACCCAAAGTTCAAAAAGCGATTGAGAAAGCATTAATCAACACTTAATATCAAGATGGAGTTTTATACAAACTTAAGCCCAATGGACAACGTCAAATATTTCCAAAACCTTTCAACCAAATGGAGATTATCACACAAGCACACAAGGCCGTCAGACATGGGGAATGACCAAGACGTTAGAATTAATTTAAGCCAGTTACTATTGGATTCCATGTGACTCAATATCCAAGACGTTCTTGATAAATGTCATTCATGCCAAATTGCAAAACCTATGAAGTCTGATGTGAAATACCATATTATCAAACCTGACTGGGCCTGGCATACCATGTCAATTGATGTAATTGACCCTTTGCCTGTGAGTAGCCTAGGCAACAAATACATAATTGTTGCTATCGACCATCTAACAAAATGGGTGGAAGCAAAAGCAATTTGAGACGTTGGGGCCCTAACTACTGCCAAGTTCATTATGGATAATATTATCTATAAGCACGGATGCCCCCAGAAGATATTAACAGACAATGGCACAAATTTTACTGCCCAAATGGTACTTTGGCTAAATGAGTTGATGTCTATCAAAAGAGTGTTGTCAACACCATACCATCCTGAGACTAATGGTATGGTAGAGCGAGTGAATGGCACTTTAGTCAGCATTTTACGCAAAAATACAGCCTTGGCGCCTTCACAATGGGCAACTTCAATTAGTGCGACCATGTTTGCATACAATATTGGACACCACAGCAGCACAGGCCACTCTCCATTTTAACTTTTGTATGGTAGACAGCCCGCTCTACCTCCATTGTTATATTTAGTACTCAGTTCAACTGACGCAATTAACCCAAATAACTATGTTGAGCAACTAGCAAAGACCCTAATCAAGTTGCAATCAAAATCTTATCAAAACGCAATTAGTCAAAAAACCATTCAGAAGAGCTACGATGATGCTAAACAGGCTATGGTGACCAAGTTCAATGAAGGAGATTTAGTAGTATATTGTGACACTTATAGCGCAGGCCGCACGCACAAGCTAGCCTCGCTCTGGAAGGGTCCATTTATCATTTTTGAGAAATTGTCTGAAGATGTATATACCATTAAGGATCAAGGCGGCTGGGTTGTGAATCAAGTACATGCTAAGTTTCTTTGTCCGTAAATAAAGAATAATAATAATAAATATATATAATAAAAAGTAAAAGAGAAAAAAATAAATAATAATAATTGCAAGCTGTAAAGTTTAATCTATTAATTTGATGCCTCGCTGGCATTAGAACTAGGTTCCCCCTCTTCAGTAGGGGGAGGAGAGCGCGATCAAACCGGAGAACACTGAAACAGAACCAGAGAGAGGCGAATTTCATACAAATCCTGACTATCTAGACCCTGGCGGAGATTTGCCAAACCCAAGAAAGCTCAGCACCAGGCATGCTGGCCCTGTCAGCTTAGGAAAGGCCATCAAACTAAAGGGAAAGTCCATTGGTAGGGACTTTGGAATAGGCGGGAGAAATTTGACTCTGGAGTAAATGCTGCTGAAAGGAAGACACAATTGGCAAGAAGACTTTCAAGGCAAGGGTAAATGGAGGGGAGGAACTCCTTCGCGCAAAACATTTTGGAACGGGCCTCATCTAATACCCTGTGCATGTCAGGCACAGTATTGGTGGGGAGCAACAAAGGAGGGAAGCAAACGCATGCACCCAAAAGAGCCATCTGGGGGATAAACTTCTTAAAAGCCCCTTAGCCAAGCTCTTACAAAGGGCTCAGTATAGCATCAGGATGCACCAATCCTTCAAAACCTGAGTCTTGAGTTCAACACGACGTGAAAATTAGTATGAACCAAAGCAGGTTCACACTAAATACTAGCAACAGTGTTAGCAAAAATAAGGGCCTAGTTGGCCTCAATTGTCATGGTTGGATGACATTATAGTAGAAACTAATGCTAGAGATAAGTCTGGGCGACAGGAGGCCCAGAAGGTAAAACTTCAGGCTCTCCCTGACCTGAAACACACCTTAGATCAACGCTGGGTGCAAGCCAAGCATGCCCAGGTTGATACTAATGGGGTGCAAAACGCCCAGCCTCTGATCTCGGCCCAGGCACCAAAACGAACAATTTACATTATGAACAATGACAGTTCAATTCAGTTGATTGGAGAGCAAGGGTTTGAGTCCCACTCAAGTTATGAAATTTTGAGCTCAGGTAAAATACAGCTTCAATCAATTATCGAGTGAAGGCACTTTCAGTGTATTTTACTAAAATGGATGGAAGCGTCTGTTTATTGGAGCGTCAAGGCTTGGGCGCACTTCCACAGAACCTGAATTTCCTCAGTTCACTTTAAATATGTTTTTACAACCAACTATCCTTGTTGGTCGACTTTTCTTAAATAAAAACCCCTGTTATTTTACGTTTTTTTATCAATGGTTCCTTGGGAAAACTTGGTGGTGGACCTCTTTGGTGAGGTCTCCAACCATGTGGGCCACTACCTTATCTCGCAATTTACCAAAATCTCAGGGGCTCCTGTGGGCCTCCCAGGTCCCCTCCAGATCAAGGCACCCAAGCCCCCTGACGCCAAGCTACACTTGATTATGGACGCCCCTCTGGGGTCCACTCAGGCGGTGATGTTCCTTACTTACCTGGTATTATATGTTGCTCTTTACACCCTTGCCTGGGGTACCCTTTGCACTGGCACCATTCGAGGTGCCTTTCTTCCCATTCTCCTAACAGCTAGTTCCCTAGCAATGTGGGTTTGCATCCCACATCACCTTTCTGGGAACGAGATAGTTACAGACACTCTCTTGACATCAAAGATATTGTAAGCAGCAACCTCAGGACCAGTTGCAAGTGTGGATGACAAGTAGGTGTTCATGAGCTCTGACATCGAGTCAAGCTCAAGACCCAATGAAGCCACGCTGCCCATGCAAAGGGAGGAAGAAAGATTTTTCGAAGGGAAGACATTAAAAAGCAAAAAAAAGAAGTCCAGAAGAAGATCCCCAATCTGAAGCAAATTGATCTTGGATCAGGGTTTCTTTGGACTGAACGGCTTCAGAAGGCCAAAGATATATTGAATATGTTGAAAGGGGATCCCGATCAACCCATTGTAATGTTCAACTAACTGCACCTGAAGCCATGGAGGCTTGTTCAGGTTGATTGATACGTGCTATCACAACAGGTTGCAAAACTTAAATTTCTAGTATCATTGAAGCGTACCTGGTTGTCCCAGCTTGAGGAACCATGGGCAACACGCCTGAGTTTACAGTAGCTCACCACAGGACTTGCTTAGCCTTAGGAAGGCTTGTCAGTCCGAGGTGGAAAGGCTATTGAGATAACTTTTGTACTTGGAGGAGCATGAAAAGCCAGACATTGTGACCGAGAAGAAGGGTACCTGCTGCTTATATCCATTTAAGGCGGTGGAGTATTGAGTAATTGACTGGACCTAATTGTCAGATATTTAATAGGGACATAATAAGGTTAGCATGTTTAAAAACTTATTATGGATCATATCAGATATCAGAGATTATGGACCAGGTATTTTAAGCTTATGCAAAGCTTAGAATCTGCAGCCTAGCAATTTCACTTAATTATATTAGACTATGATGACACAGGCTTGAGTGCTTTGCTAATTAGGTCAGAATTAGATTAAGTTTTGACTTAATGGCTCGGGCATGTGGGCTTTGTTGGTCTATGTCAAAATTAGTTTTTAATGTTGGTTGAGTTTTTGATCAAATTAATTACTAATTAGTGATATGAATCGTCCTTGGTATGTGCTTCCAATTGCACTTGAAAGTGAATCAGTTCAGCTGTTTTGAAGATGCGTACAAAACGCCATCTCAAGAATGATGACGGTGTTTACACTGACCCTGAGGCTGAGCATGATGCCCTGAGTCAAAGTATATGTAGACGTTCTTAGAAACTTTTTACGTGGCCAAGTGCCACTGAAAATAAGATGTCATGGGTAAGATGTGGTGAACATCAAACCCTATAAATAACCCTTAAGTTGACACTAATAAAATATTTTTTTCTCTACTGGACGAGTCATAATTTATCTTATAAACTTTTTGCGTTAGCTATTCATTTTGTATTAATCAAACTTCACTTGGGATCAGTAGGATCAGGGCGGCATGCCAACGTCCAAGTGAAAAGACAGGGTATATGATTGGAGTATTACCAAGAAGCTATATTATAAAATTTTAAATTCACCATCCTGTCCATTGTCCTCACACAATAGATGCTCAAAACCACATCCCACCCTTGAAGAAGAACCAGCCCTCTGAAGCAGACACCCAAATTTAACAAGAATAATTTGCAATTTCTGGATTATGGGGCAAACCTTGGGGATAACTGGCAGTAGAGCATCCCCTTCTAATGCTGAGGCTCTACTTTTCCTGGGTTTCATTCTCTTGAGATGTTACAAGGTTCACCCCAGGGAGACGTTTAGAACAGGAGGCAGAAAAGTGTTCATTATATTTGCATATCTAAAAGTTTATCTAAGATAGATTGTGGAAGTTAAAAAATTTCCCTTAGAAAGGAGGGAACTCTCCAAGGCCCTTTAACTTCATGCGAGGAGTTTGACTGGTTCAGACTTTGACATTAGTGTGGTCCAAATGTAACTTCACATCTCTTCAAATATTTTATCAAAAAAGGCGTTTCATTATTCCTCAAGTGGCGTAATTAAAGAGTGGTGTAATTCTAGGTAATTTTGGTGGCACTCTGGAGTGCAATCATAAACATCAAAATCCACCGTGGCCTTGGAGCCCAACACCTTAGCTTTGTGGTAAAATCAGCTAATGAATTAAGTAACGGTTTTGTTCTTTCTTGAACTAATACATAAATTCAGCCTTACAAGTAGCCACGCATTTGTAGCTCTTAAACTTTCATAAAAATGCGCCTTCCACATTAATGAAGGTCTAAAATTCTCAGGTAAGTATAGCATTATCAGAACTCAAATATGGTCATCTAAACAGTTAGTTATAGTAGTAACCTAAAAAAGATCATCAGCTCCATGAATGGCCATCTCGAACATCTTCAATGATGACTTCACATTCCCATTCTTATCAGACTTAAAATGTGAGCTGGATTAAACCTCTGGAATCCTGGATAGAAAGTTTCTGATACAGACGTCAGTAAAGCACTGAATCAAGGTCCTCGGTTGCTGGAGCAAAATTGACTCTGTTCAGAAGCTGGGGTCTCCATGAGAGGAGGCAAGGCGATCAATGAGGGTGTTACAGATCATGTAGGTTGATTCATTGGTTCATGGGTAGCCTCTTCTTCTGATGGTTACTCCCTGAATTGCTCAGAATGAGTAGGGATTGGAGTTGGAGAAGGGCATCCTCAACTGCCATCCTGTACCTCAATTTCTTTTTTTAGCACTAGTGGTGCCCAACCCAAAGGTGGAGCTGCTTCGCATACCTGTAACTCAATTTCAATTTGTTGTTCCCAAGTGATACATTTTCCTGTTCTTAGAGACATTTCAGATTGAACTGTTGCTAGTCCATAAGTTGTCTTTACATGTTGTGCACTCTATTGTGAAGTTTCTCAATTCACATTTATGAGTAGTTTCTGAGGTATGAAGTTAATGAATTTAATGCCATAGGTCATTGTTTGACTAGAGGAGGTCTCCACTGTCTTGTTGTAGCGTCTGGACTAAGTCTCAAAATTCTTCAATATTCTGTTGCATAACCGCTTGTTGATTTTTGATCTGTTGCAACTTGACAAGAGGTGGACGTTGGTCTCAATGTTGCTTTATATGAGCTGCGCAACCACCCCATTTCACGTTGGGTGTAATGGTCAAGGGCTTTGATGGCATCAGCCTAATGAGTTATGTCTCCCAGAGTTACATGGCTATATTCATCCTTCTTCAGAGGCGCATCAACCATTGGACCCATTCACTGATGACTCTGCGGGTGTCCATGGCTTGATATCTTATGGCCAACAAGTTCTGATTTAATTGAATAATAAGTTTATCTAAACAAATTGATGTTTGGACACTAAGGTTACTGTTGTTGTTAAAATCCTGATGCACTCCTTGGAAGCTTGCCTTGAGCTGTTTATTTGGGCCCTGTATTGCTTCCACAATTTGTTGGTTTTTGTTAAACGCTTCACAATTAGGTATGGTGACAAAAAATGGTCTGTTGATAATTTTGCACAATGGGTGAAGACACCCATCCAGGAATTTCTCCAGCTGAGATAGGCCACTAGCTTGTTGTACTACTTGACTATGTCTTTGAGCCCAAAATTTTCATATTGTTGAATTGGCTGGTCCTGATTCTGCTGATATTAGAATAAAGCAGGACTAGATCATATTGTTCATGGTCAAAAAGATAGAATTCTCAAAGTAACATTTCCTAATCTCATTCAGCTGCTCTGACATGAAGGTATAAGTCTCAAAGTGCTTGAATCAAGGAAAAAATTGAAAGTCAACTTCTCCAATGACAGGCTATCAGGAGTGGGAAGATTAACATAAAAGATGACAGATTAACAGACCTTGCCATTCTCTCCTTCTTGACTTTCATCCATCTTAAGGGTATAAATTGATTCATCTTTGCTACTACTTCCTGTAGTGAGCACCACAGGTGTATCAAGGGCCCCTTTTCTCACTACTGCACAGGTTCAAGTTGGATGGTCTAACTTATATTTTGACATAATATATGTCTTTGGCTGGGGGTAAGTTCAAAATCCATGCAAGTACAAGATCATAGTGTGATGAGCTTAAATGATTATGGGTGTGGATTGTTTTTTCATAGGTTGACCAATAAAATTAACTAGATTTAAAATGAATTAATGTAGATGGAAATCTGTAAATTTACTCTAGATTGACTAATTAAATTAACTAATTTATATTATATATATTGTCATGATTTATGTCCTGTGGCTGGGGGTATGTTCAAAATTAGGCAAGCATGAGATCATAGCATGGCAAGCTTAAATAATTATGGGTGTGGATTGTTTTTTCATAGGTTGACCAATAAACTAAATAGATAAATAAATTATTGTAGATGACAATTAGTAAATTTAGCATAGAGTGACCAATAAAATCAACTAAATCTAAAATAGATTATATTATACTAGCTGATTTACCCAGCATTGCTTGGGTTGATAATTTATTATACCTAAAACCCATTCCTGTTATGGTATGTGAAGCTCAACAATCTAATTTCATCCAGATTTTTAAAAACTGAACAGTTAAAAATCATTTATTTTTAGCTTTTATACTAAGAATATTAAGAAAGTGGTGGTAACTGGCGCTGCTCAGGTTTATGAGCTCCACTGACATAGCTTAAAGGCTGTGCAGTACTATGCTTGAGCCACTCAGTTTACCAGCTTTGCTGTTGCCCTCATGGCTGGTGAGCTAGATATTCTAAACCTAGTTAATAATCTATGATAATTAATTGAAAAACTAACTCTGATTTTTACTTAGTTTTGGGTGAGCAATTGGTGTATTATTTGATAATATTTGCAAATATCACCCACTCGCCCAAATAGATTGAATCATTAGACTTGAAACTTATATATTTGATAAGATTCACCAATTCTCACCCATTTTCCCAAGTATATTAAACCTGTCATACTCTGAGATTTCAGATGTCAGTTAGTCAGTATGTCAGTACATCAGTGAATGTGTTTTATTAAGTAGATAAGTTTTATATAACTAATTGGGGTAAAAAGCTTTAATAATTTAAACTACAATACCTTATGGCAATCTCATCATTGGAGCTTGAATTGTGAAGATTTAATTGGGTAAAAATCATAGTTAAGTTTTATGTAACTTGTTGAGTATTCAGCTTTAACAAAACAAAGCTACAACAATTCCTTTGGCAATCTCATTGTGGAGCTTAAATTATGGGATGAATTGATTTATAAAAACTGTGGTTAAGTTTTATATATCTAATAAAGTAAAAATCACGGGGTAATTTTTTATACTAAGTAAATTAAAATTTGGGCGAGCAATTTGGTAGATTATTTGATATAATCGCCAATCTCACCCACTTGCCCAAATATATTGAACTTATCATACTCAATTAGATTAGTTTTGGTAAAGCAATTTAGTGAATTATTTGATATATTCGCCAATTCTCACCTACTCGCCCAAATTATATTGAACTTATCAGACTTAAAGGTTTCAGATGAGGGGGTGGAAGGCAAGTCAGTAAGGGCGTATGGCTACCAACCTGAAGGTTGCGGGTTTGATTCCTGCCCTTTGCACATCAATTGGGGTGCCAGCTAAAGGAAGCTATTGGCGGTTAGTAGGTCTAATAACACGTAAACCTTACCCATGATGTAACCAGAAAAATTTGAGTCCCAATCTGGAGGTGGATAAACTTTCTTTGACGGAGTTGACCCTATTCAGGTTTCATGTTGTTTCTTTCTTTTGGTAATGCCTGTCCCCTGGTTGGCTTGCCTCAGTTAAATAAATATAAAGGTTTCAGATGTAGTCAGTCAGCCGGTCAGTAAGTATATCAGTCAGTCAGTGAATGTATTTTATTTTAGGTAGATGGTTGTCAGACAATTACAAGTTCAATATTGTAATAAGAGTGTATTGGATCAAAAATATGGATTAAAATAAGGATGAAATTGGCCAAAAGACCCTGGCTGTTTCTCAGTGGAACCCTTTAAATTGGGGCAATAAATTTATTATAATACTTGGTCAATTATCATGAGTTTAGGTAATCAGATTGCATTGACCCAGCGGTGGAATCTGGGTAGTCTCTCCAAGGTGCCTCCTCATCCCATTAACCATTTAAGCAAGGCACTTATGTGGGGACTGGCCACTTTTATAGGCCTGGAGGGGGTCCTACCAAGTAAAAGTATTTTCCAGCCCATTGATTGGGCCAAATATGTAAAATCATTACCTAATGGACTAGTCTCTCCTGCTCCTGACCCTCCATTGGCAGTTCCATCCAAATGAGGCAAGTTTCAAGAGACCTGATAGGAGAAAGCTCATAGCACCTAATTCAGAATTTACTAAGCAATCCAAATTTCAAGCCTCAACATATTAGATACTGCCAACAAATTATTAAGAGGGTTCAATTTTCCCTGGCTGCAACTCAATAAAATATCAAAACCAACTTTTTAACTTTATTAGGGCTTCATTATTTTTACTAAAAGTGATGAAGAAAATCACCCTGAATTAAATTGTTGGATTTTAGGTGCAAAATGCACAAGTGAGCATCCTTAAAACCTAACTTCCAACAATGGAAATCAGCTTTTTCTTTCTTGTAACAATCACTTTAGTTACTACAATTTGATTAAAACAGAAAATTTGGATAATCACACACAGGAAAGATGGGCGACTTTATCAATAAAAATACAACATGGGCGAGCGTCACGGCGAGCGGTGTGCTTAATGGTGCAACTAAGGGCAAGAAACGCCCTGGAGGGGACCAGGAACCCAATCTGCAAAGAAATTGCAAACTCAGACACCATCTGGGTTTATGGTATTCACTGTAAAACACGTTCAATATATGTACATTCAGTTCAACCAACCCTTGTCAAAGGTTGAGCACAGGATCAGACTCTTCCTTGGGGATGAGTCACCGACCCTGTGGGAGAAAACATGTGAGGCACAGCCCTCACTTTTCCCTCACGCGGTGTACATAGCCACCAACAACATGGGCCGCGGCTGGATTGATAATGGTTTTGAAACAGCCAATGAAGCTGATGCTGCAGCAAAAGTCTGTGTGGAAATTTCCCTCCCCGAGGGCAAAAAAATTGTGTGCACTGCATGCACCAGATGGAACAAAGCGAAAACTTTGTTCATCTCTTTTGACTTACTCCCCACCAACCTTCCTCATAAGGTAATTGAGGAGGAGCTCCGCAAAGGTCTCGTGGCCTATGGAGAAATTCAGCAACTTGAATTACAGTGATTTCGCCTGATGCCCAACCTGTGCATGGGCAAAGCTATCGCCATAATCAACCCCTTCCCAGAAGTGGAAGAGGACTTATCCAGAATTCCTCGCACAGCAGAATTTCACTTTGCAGATGGGGGCCAGTCAGCCACATTCTGAGTTACACTGAAATGCGCACCACCCATTTGCAACCAATGTGGCTCACTGGGCCACAAGGACACACACATGCCCTGTGAAAGAGGGCTTAATGGAAAATGATTATTGTGAGGAAGCAATGGACAAAGATAATGAAATCTTTGCCAAAATGACTGATGGTCACCACCCATTCCGCTGGGGTGAAGATGGACTATACTCCATTGTGGACCCAGTTACATGCAAAGAATGTAAAGTGGCACAAAAAGCCCGCAAGTGAGCAACAGCTGAAGCGGCGGCACACGTGGAGTCTGCCATTAACCCCAGACAAATTTGGGAGAATATTTCAGATATTCACCAAGCCAACCAATCAGAACAATATGCCCAGGTCAAAATTTTCACAGTAACCTGACCAAGTCACAAAGCAACATCAGTCATGCACATACTGAGGAACAATGCAACCGCAATTTGGGCGAAAATGCGGTGCACAATTTACCAAAGTCAAACCTCAAAATTATAGAATTCAATCAACAATACGCATCAAATCAACATGAGACCTGTGTGGGAAAGGTTGACGCAAATGCAAAAAACTACATTTCCCGTGAATCATTGGGTCATATCAAGGGAACCAACAATGGCAGTGAAAGAGTTGGAGTACAGATGTGGAGCATGGCCAAAATGAGCCATGGTGGGATAGGGCCAGAGGGCCCTCCCAACCGCTCCTGAGGCGCCGCGGGCACCTCAGTGTCAATAGGGATGCTAAACATCATGGGAGCCAGGGCTCATATATCCTAAGCCAAAAAGCTGGAATTCCTGCAAAAACCTCTTGTAGACATCTTGCCCATCCAAGAAACCCACTGTATACAAGGGGAAGAAGGATCCTGGTCAACCAGGGTCGCACCATCACAATCAGTATGGACGTCTCACTGTGGGGTGATCATCTAAAACAACAAAAAATTAAAAATTACAAATTCGTCATCACACTTGCATGGTTAAGTCCTGGTAGCAACAATCACATGTCATAAGAAAATAATTTTGATAACATTTGTCTATGCACCGTGCACTGCAACCAAGAGAAAACAATTCTTTGAAAACATTCCTACTCTCACCCTCCCACCAGATACCATTATGTTAGGCAATTTCAACTGCTGGGATAACCCTGATATGGATTGATGGCCTAATCCCAGGGAAACTCACCTGGAAAAATTGAATTCTGCACAATGCAGGCATCTCTTGGCTTACAGGATGCTCTCCCCCCCAGTTCACCACTCCTTCCCCACATGACGCGGCCCAA